>OY856414.1:15370000-15540000 GCA_963693085.1 Alisma plantago-aquatica | reverse complement strand
ATTTTAAGTGTACCTTGTGAGTAACGAGCAAGTTATGATTCTTGAATAGATTCTAGAGAAGGTCCAATACATAGGGTACCTAAGATATAAAAATACATAATATTGGGTCTTAGATCAGTAGGTTTTAGCCAATATAAACATGGTTTTGTGGCAAGTGGATGTTTCTCTTAGATCTAGGCTTAAAGGTTCATTTAAAAGCTTCATTATCCCAACATTCATGCATATTTCAATCATTGTTCATACATCATCAAGTAAAAGATCCTAGGTCTTGGTGAAACATCCATCATGTGTAACTTATAAGATAAAGTCAAGTTCTAATTTAGGAGTACAAAGATGTTGATTTCAAAATCACATTTAGGATCTCCACATATGAGATCATGATCTAGTCATAATAGGGCACTTTATTTCACAAAGTTTACTTAAGAGTCAAACATAGGAGAAGGGTATTATCTTTGTCAAATGAGGTATCAAACACCACAAGTTTTACTGATTTCAAGATAGAGAATCATGTAAAACATATTCATTATCATTCTACATTACATCATGGCAAGCTAAGTCATAGGGTACATGTTTGATCACAAAAGTGAGTACTTGAGATCATACGTGGTAAACTTAGTGTATTAGCATGAGATATTGGTCCACTATAGTAAAAATCTCAAGTTAGGTTACTAACTTTGACGTACAATCATTTCATCATGATAAGTTAAGCTAAAGCCCCAATATGCACAATTTGTATCAAGTTACCACATAAAAGAGCCACTTCTTGGTCATGATAGGTTAACATGATAAGAGCATCCATTTAAATGGTATAGTTTCTTCAACCACAGCCACGAGGAGTCAAACTTACTGATTAGCATAAAAGGGTGGCACAAGACCATTAATAGTACAAAGGGAAATAGGATTACATATTGTTCATCAATGTCAATATCATATTAAGGGTTTTTCAATGAAATAGGGAAGGTACAAGCATATTTAGGAATAGGGAAGAAGAGAACATTGAAAGAGTGACATTTTTCTGATAAAAATGATATGCTACATCATGTTATTTGGTTAAACTATGAAACAGTTATGAGTGTTTGAAGATTAACCCAAGAAAAGGGATTACAAGAGGGATTTACCCTAAAGTGGGTTGAACCCAAGATACCAAGAGGCTAGCCCGCGAGGGCACTGGCACATGTGTGTTCTCTAACTGTGACACATGACTGTTAGAAACTGGGAGCAGGTCGAGCGTCGACTTGTGGTTTGGAGCAGGGGCATGAGGTTGGGTACAGATGTGGAAACCTAGAGTGATTGTGTGTCGTTTATTTTCCCAGTCATCATCCTCATTGTGTTGGTGTCGCACTGCCCATTGCGGTATCTTGAGAACAGCTTTCGAGGTGGGCTTAAGGCCACAGAAGGCTTGTCCAGACAAAATAGATAAAGGGAGGGGAAGAGAGAGAGTGGGATAGGGGAAACTAGGGTCATGATACCCTTCCTTTGGTCATCTTCATCATGAGGTTAGGGTTTCAAAACACTACATCAATCGACAATGCGGAGATGGTGATTTGTGAGGTAGGAGGCTTCAGGATCCATAGGGCTCAAAAGGGATGAACTGAAAGAGGGAGAGAATGAGAGGAACAACTTGTGAGGTAGGAAGTCCTGCTGGGTGGAGCGACCCAACATGGCCATCTTTAGTCTTGGTTGTGGCTTCTTCTTCTTTTTTATCAAGGGAGCGTGTCGCTTCTTATTTATTCATATCAGAAAAAGTAGTAGCTACAATGTTTGCATCAAAATCCTCTAACAACGTTCGAGGATTTTCTAAGCAACAGGCCTAAGAAGCTAAGGTATGGGAGACCCCATTGCCTTGCCTACGGATAAAACAACAATGAAAGGAAAGAAAATCAGAAGATAAATGACAGATCTCCTGCACGGTATTGTCCTCGTATCCACGTCCCCATCCACCAGCCTTTACTACATGCACAAGAATCTCACTATCTGTCTCCACTATCACATCCTTCAGGCCTAGGTTCAAGGCTAGACGAATGCCATGCAGGACTGCCATTCCCTCCGCACTAAGCACTGAGAACGCATGGTCCAGATGACATTGATACGTAGCCTTGATGTTCCCTAGATCGTCCCTGATAACAGCGGCAATACTTGCTCGTCCCCCACTCTAGACGCTGGCGTATGCATTGAGCTTGAAGCACCCCTGTGGTGGAGGAGTCCATACATAACAAACCATGGTGCTTTCCCTCTGTGACCTGCCGCACACTGATGTGGAGTAGCGCCCATAATCTGCCACCCACGTAAGAGAGCTCGCTGCAAGCGCAGCCACATACAGCTTCTGGGGATCAAAAATGTGCTTGTTCCTAGCTTTCCATGCTACCCATAGGAGGGTGGCACCATCATCTCATCTCCTATGATCATCATCACATAACATCTCCCTAATGAAACTCCTCACGTCCATGTCAACGTGGTTGGGCCAGTGTAGCTGTCCCGCTGCCCACACAGGTCTCGTCGACGTACACAACATCAGCGCATGAGTAGCATCCTCCCTATGTAAGGAGCATCGTGGGCAAAGATCGTCCTGAACTACATGTCTCCTAAGGAGGGCTAATCTGGTTAGTAGTATGTTCCTTAGTACTCTCCAAATGAATTGCTTTAGTTTTGGAGGCCAACGTTGTTTCCACACTCTCTTCCAATCGTCTTCTTCCAAGTCATCCAGCAGATCCTCTCCAGTGCGTAGCAGGCTGTATGCACTGTGAACGGTGAACTCTCCTATGTTTTCCCTATCCCAACAAAGAGTGTTTGTCGCCTCCCTAGTTCTCAAAGGAATTTCCCTTATCATGGAACTGATATGAGGTGGAAAAACATCTGAAAGTGCTCTCTCATCCCACTGTCCCATCTCCACGTCAATCAATCCAGCCACTAATGTGTAGGTCACCGGTCCCTGTATAAGATACCGCTTCACTGTCCCTCCCAACTGTGGAATCCACCTATCCTCATAGATATCAAACATCCTTCCATTCCCCACTCACCACAGAAAGCTCGGTCTAACCAGCTGAAGTGCACCCCATATGCTCCTCCATGTATAGCTCGGCGCACCCCCCACTGCTGAGTGTATCACAGAAGTGTGTCTGTAGTACTTTTCCTTTAGAACACGGTTGATCATTGACCCCTCATTAGTAGCCAGACGCCACCCCTGCTTTTCCAGTAAATCTTGATTGAAAGCGGAGAGATCCTGAAAGCCCATACCTCCAAATTCCTTAGGTCTACATAGTCTCGCCCAGCTGAGCTAGTGAATCTTCCTCTCCCCGTCCTTCGTCCCCCACCAAAAGTGTGCAATCAAGGAATGTATCTCATCAATAAGTCCCTCTGGTAACCTAAAAATGGTCATGAGGTATGTGGTAATTGCATGTATCACTGCTTTTATGAGCACCTCCTTTCCTGGCTTGGATAGCAACTTTTTCTTCCACCCCTGTAATTTTTTCCATACTCTTTCTTTTATCACAGCAAACACCACCTTCTTGGATCGCCCCATTGCTGTAGGAAGTCCCAAATATCTGTCATGATGATCCACCTCCCTAACCCCCAATTTGTTTTTAATGAAATCCCTCCTTTCCGCCTCCACATTTCCGCTGAAAGAAACCTCAGTCTTCTCAAAGTTAATTTTCTATCCAGATGCCCTCTCATATTGGCTGAAAATCTCAGCTAAAACGGAGCATTCTTCTAAGGTAGCTCTCGTGAAAATCATATTGTCATTGGCAAAGAAAAGATGAGAAACACGTGGTGCTGTCCGACAAACCTTTATGCCATGAATTCTCTTTTCCTGTGCTACTTTTACAAGAGATAAAGAGAGAGATTCGGTGCAAAAAAGAAAAAGATAGGGGGAGATTGGGTCACCTTAGCATAAACCTCTCATCGGTCTTGTGGATCCCCTCCTATTACCATTGATGATGAATCTGTGTGAAATGCTCGACATGCACTCATACACTTTAGACCTCCACCTGTATGGGAAACCCATCTTTTCCATCACCCTCCCCAGGAAAGACCACTCTACCTTGTCATAGGCCTTACTCATATCAAGTTTTAGAGCCATCAACCCCTCCTTGCCTTTCTTCCTACGTCTCATGGTGTGGAAGAGTTCATCTGCCACTAAGGTGTTGTCAGTAATCATCCTTCCCCCAATAAAAGCACTTTGGTTCTCAGAAATAATATCATCCAGTAGTGGTTTAATTCTATTCACCAGAACTATCCCTAGTGAGATTAGCTATGCGGAGAGGGTGAGGTGTGGGTGAGGTAGTGCTTCCCGTGGTGCGGAAGAGTGTGCCAGTCGAGTGAAGGAGTTTGAAGGGTTTAAGTAGGAGAAAGGGAAGGTAGAGGAGTAGGATTGGGTTTTAGATGTTGCAAGGCTGGTGATGGCAGCAGCCAGTCTAGTTTATCCTCTCCCACTAGTGCCCCACTGCCAGGCGTAGCTAGTCAAGCGACTGAAAGGGGAGGAGGTGAGGAGAGAGGAAGAAGAGAGGAGGAGAGTGGCAGCATGGGAGGCGTAAGGTCTGTGTATGAACCATTGTGTGCATGTAAGGAGATGACGAGGGATGTGAGGAAAATAAGGGGGGTTCGATCGGGCCTAGGCCTAGTCATTGGTCAGCCCAATCTCAACTAAATGGAGAAAAATGCAAGAAATTCGATCTCAAATTCAAATGGGCTCATCTCCCTCTTCTGATCCCCAAATTGGGCAAGGAAAATGTGTTAGAACTGTGGTATTAATCCCCACAACATGTAACCAAAGTTAGGATAGAATGGGACTCATAGTGAGGACTAAAAATGGGATTACATATCCATGGTGTAACAAAATCCTCAACATTATTCAAAAAGTACATTGTAAAATTTAATCGATTCCAATGCATTAAATGAGTATAGTGTGACTCACAATCATCAAATAAAAGGCAAGGAAGGTTGTTGAGAACAAATGAGTATCAAACTTGTCAAGGTGTGAATTAATTTTAGGAAATAGAAAACTAGGTTATCACATCCTCCCTACCTTTAAAGAAATATTGTCCCCAAAATTAGCAAAATACTTCAAAAGGACTGATGTTGCAAATCATAATCATCTCGGTGTTCCAATTAGGTGTCATTATTACATCTGATAATGAATGTAGCCCAAAACTGAGCAAACAAATGTCAAGGTCATAGCATAGATCATTAAAATTGGAAGAGTCATCACATGAATCACCAATCATGGAGAAAATTATCCTAGATATCTCAAATTTTAAGAGGTCACATTTTAGGTCATAGGAATAGAGCCCTTAGAATCCAGAGTAAAACATGACTTCCATTTCCTAAATTTAGGGTTCTAGCTTCTACATTGTCCTAGGTGGGGTTATACATCCATGATTAATATTCATATTTCAACAATTTGAGACAAACATCATAATTTTAACATCATGATTATGTGATCAAAATCAATGGAATATCTCACCCTAGTCCACATGATATCTCACCTTTAATTCATTAATTGAATGATTCATTGTAATCATCATTTCAAATTTCAAGATTTGGGAACATGAAAGTCATCAGTCATGTATCGAGGATGATCTCAGGATCCAAATAGAGTGATTATCAGAGACAAATCAATACCAAGATCAATAATCATGAGTCAATATTTCATAAATCAATGTCAAGAGTCAAGTTTGGACATCAAGGTCGTAGGTCCAAACATTTTGAATCTAGGGTTTAGGTTCCTATTTAGACCTTAGGGGTGATCATTCATCCATATACATCGATCAAGCAACAATCGAGCAATATTTCATGGCATCAACATCAATTTTGTTGTCATGGTATTCATCGTTGATGAATGATATAAACCTAGGTATTTCTAGGAATCAGCCACAAGCTATAGTCAACATCATCATATTTCAAGATCATCATCAGATCAAAATTCAACATTGAGTATCAATATTTTCATAGATTTGACCTATTATAGACTTAGGTCAATAAATCAAAATCGGGTATAAGGGGTTACCTTTCCATACTCTAAACAATCAACAAGATGAAAATTTAGTGGAGTCATATAGGGATGTTACGTAGGTTAGGGAAGTCATAAGTCAACCAGCACCCTGATCTAGCACATCAGTCGACAATGGTCATGAGTCATCAATTATATCCAAATAGGGTGGGTAAAAATTGTCAAATAATACTTCATAGGGTCATGATATAGAAGATCATGATCATAATAGTGAAACCATACTTCAAGATTTTGCAAGATCAAGGTCATAATTTCATTCCCTTCCTTCAAGATCAATGTAAGGGTAGATTTTGGAAATCCATAAGTCAAATTGAGAACTCAAGAGTTTGAATATAATTTGGTGACATTGAGATCTAGGTCCATCATATTATTCAAATAGAATCTACATATAGAAATAATAGTCAATAGAGTATTTTCTTCTTGTAACAACTCTTCACATCATGATGTAGGGTTCCAAAGACAAGGTCATTTTGTGGCATGATCATTGCACATATTAAAAAGGGGGAAAGTTTGCTTAACTGTGTTTGAGGTTTGATCAATAATCGGGCAACATGGGTTTAATCAATATGGACCTCATCAAACATGAGGTGTAAAACATGATTTTTTCCTTATTTTGCCACATCAAGAATTTACCTCAAACAAGGAAAGCACTTATATGTGTTCTGGTAATATTGAGTTGTCGTAAACTTTATACATGAGTGTATCTCTTTCTAGAGTAATTTCATACATCAAATAGGGTTTCTAATATAAGATTAGGTCATAGCATTATCGTCTTAATCAACCTTCATGATTTCAAATGAGTTTTAATTTTACCATGCATAAGCTACCCATAATTGAGAAGTAAAATGTTATTAATAGTCAAGAAATAAGAATAACATCAGGAGATGAGAATAGTAACTAATCATCATCTACTTGGGTGGCATAGGTGGTCCTTAAAGAAAATATTAGATTATAGAAGACTTTCAAAACTTTAAAGAAAGGATTTTATTCCTCCCTAGGTTCTTAAGATGTGTAATTCCTTAAACATATATAGAGGACTATGTGTTTGGATATGATACCATTTGTCATGGAACCATCTATTACCCTAAGTCCACACTCATGTGGCTACATAGCCAAAGGCGAGTGCAATTGGGCGTCCATCCCTAGAATGGCATATAGTTTCACAAAAGCAATGTATATGAAAAGGAAACAAAAAAACTAAGTAGATAACAAGATACGAAACATGGAGATAAGAGATAGGTACCCATTTCTATATTCAAGTATACCCATTGGTGATTCATTTCAGAGCTTAGAGTCTTGAGTGTGGTGGATCTTCATTTGGCAACTACAAATTTGATAAATAAAATATATCAGTGGGAATGCGTTGAGTATGTTGTGAAATATATGTAACCATGGTTTAAGAGTACTATAAAAGTTTCTTATCTAGAAACATCATAATAAACAAGAAGTAGAAACAAGGCGAGACCACTCAATGACATTCTTCTATATATATCATGTTTTAAGTCTCTTTATCCATTATAACAACATAGGCCTTTGACCACTTATCAAGGAAGGGTCTATGAGGGGCATTTGAGGCTCAAAACCTATATGCTCCCTATTTCTACAAGAGGGACCTCAAGACCAGAGTCAATGAGCTAATCCTATTTCATTTGATCCTTGTGCCCTTACCATAGAGAATTCACAAAGGTACACAAGGTTATGTTTAGGATTTCTCTATATTATGTTCAAGGTTTGTCAACATACCATAATCAATATTGAAGTAGTATTCATAGGAAATAGTATCTCAAACAAGTAACTATCTAGCCAAACATTCATATGAGCATACATACAAACAATACAATATCATATAGGGTCAAGAGATTAAGTGTACCTTGTGAGTAATGAGCAAGTTATGTTTCTAGAGTAGATTCTAGAGAAGGTTCAATCCATAGGGGACCTAATATATAAAAAAACATAATAGTGGGTCTTAGATTAGTAGGTTTTATCCAAGAAAAACATGGTTTTGTGGAAATTAGATGTTTCCCTTAGATCTAGGCTTAAAGGTTCATTAAAAAGTTTCATTATCTCAACATTCATGCATCTTTCTATCATCATTCATACATCATCAAGTAAAAGATCCTAGGTGTAGGTGAAACACTCATCATGCGTCAGTTATAAGATAAAGTCATGTCCTAATTTATTAGTGCAAAATTTTTTATTTTGAAATCACTTATAGGATCTTCACATATGAGATCATGATCTAGTCATAATAGGTCACTTTAATTCACAAAGTTATCTTATGAGTCAAACATAGGAGAAGGGCATAATCTTCGATAAAAGAGGTGTCAAATACCACAACGTTTACTTATTTCAAGATAGAGAATCATGTAAAATAGATTAGTTATCAATCTACATTACATCATGGCAAGCTAAGTCATAAGGTACATGTTTAAGCACAAAAGTGAGTACTTGAGATCATACATGATAAACTTAGAGTATTAGCATGAGATACTGGTCCAATAGAGTAAAAATCTCAATTTAGGTTACTAATTTCGAGGTACAATCATTTCATCATGATAAGTTAAGCCAAAGTCCCAATATGTACAATTTGTATCAATTAACTACATAAAAGAGCCACTTCTTGGCCATGATAGGTTAAGATGATAAGAGAGTCCATTTAAATGGTCTAATGTCTACCATGGCCACAAGGAGTCAAACTTACTGATTATCATAAAAGGGTGGCACAAGACCACTAATAGTACAAAGGTAAATAGGATTCCATATTGTTCATCAATATCAAGATCATATTAAAGGTTTTTTAGTGAAACATGGAAGGTAGAAACATAATTAGGAATAGGGAACAAGATCATTGAAAAGATGAAATTTTTTAATCAAAATGACATGCTACATTGTGGTATTTGGTTAAACTATCAAAGAGTTATGAGGTTTTGAATATTAACCCAAGAAAAGGGATTACCATAGGGGTTTAACCTTAAGTGGGTTGAACCCGAGATGACCAAGAGGCCAGCCTGGGAAGGTGATGGCATGCGTGCATTCACTGATCGCAACACCCAATTGTTGGATATTGGGAGTAGGTCAGGGCGTCGGCCTGTGGTTGGGATTGGGGGCGTGAGGTTGGGTGCGGGAGTGGCGACCTAGAGCAGTTGTGTGACATTTCTTTCCACATTTTTTGTCCTCATTGTGTTGGTGCTTCACTGCTTGTTGCAACAGCTCGAGCGCAGTTGCGCGCCAAGCCAGGCTTGAGGCCATAGAAGGCTCATCTAGTTATAAAAGAAAGAAGGAGGGGAAGAGAGAGTGTGTGACATGGGAAACCAGGTCCATTTTGCCCCTCCTTCAGTCGTCTTCATGACGACATTAGGGTTTGGAAGCCATGCATCAATCGACAGCATGGAGATGGTGAGTTTTGAGGTAGGAGACCTTGGGATCCATAGGGGTCAGGAGGGATGAACTAAAAGAGGGATAGAATGAGAGGGGGAACTTGTAAGGTAGGAAGCTCAGTTGGGTGGAGTGACCCAACATGGTCATCGTCAACCTTCGTTGTGACTTCTGCAAACCCTAGTGAGAGTAGCTACGAGGCGAGGGCGAGGTGTGGGCGAGGTATCACTTTCACACGGTGGGGAAGAGTGTGTGAGTCGAGTGGAGTTTTAAGGGTTTAAGTAGGAGAAAGGGGAAGTGGAGGAGTAGGTTTCGGTTTTGGATGTTGCAAGCTTGGTGGTGGCAGTGGGCAGTTGGGTTTATCCTCTTCCACTGGTGCCCCACTTCCAGGCATAGCTGGTCAAGTGTCCAAAAGGGGAGTAGGTGAGGAGAGAGGGAGAAAAGAGGAGGAGAAGTGGCAGCATGGGAGGCATCGGGTCTCTGTACGGCCCATTGTGCATGTGTAAGGAGATGACAAGGGAGGCAAGGAAAAGAAGGGGGTTTGACCAAGCATGGGTAGGGTCATTGCGGCCCAATCTTCATTAAATAGAGAAAAAGGCTAGAAATTAGATCTCAAATTCAAATGGACTCATCTCCCTCTTCCGATCCCCAAATTGGCCAAAGAAAGTTGCATTAAAACCATGGTATCAAGCCCCACAACATGGAATAAAATTTAGGATAGAATAGCACTCGTAACAAGGACTAAAAATGGAATACATATCCATGGTGTAACAAAAGCGTCAACATTAGTCAAAAAGTACATTGTAAAATTTAATCATTTCTAATGCGTTAATTGAGTATAGTGTGACTCACAATCATCAAAGCAAAGGCGAGGAAGGTTGTTGAGCACAACTAAGTATCGAACTTGTTGAGGTGTGAATTAATTTGAGGAAATAGAAAACTAGGTTATCACAACATAATTGAAGATGAATCTCCCCTAATCATCTAACTCCATCAATCTTCTTGAACCTTAATATCCATGAAAATTGAATCCTTTCTTGGTTAGGTTTATCAAAAGAAAAGAAATTTCTAGATAGGTCTCATAAAAATATTCCATAATATAAATATCATAAGAAACTTGTGATCTTCGCATCATGATTCCATATGAACTCACTTGAAATGAAAGGCAAGCTTTACAGGATCTAACTACTCATGCTAAAGCCTATCCAAGTTCAAGGATGAATTTCTAACAACAAAATCTCTACCTATATTTAGTCTCTTACCCTAACCTTTCTTGTAGGAGAAGCCATATGAATTGTTCATAGGTAATAACTAACTCTTTCTTATGAGAAATCATGGAGTCCAAGTATATTCCTTCTCTAGGGTATAGGGATTTTTCCTTTAACTAGTTTTTAGATGATCATATACCACAACCTCTCTCATTTCTAACATTAGTTTCAATAAAATATCTAGGCTATCAACTTATCATGACCAAAAATAAGATGAATCAACTTGTCTATGTAGTAGAACTATCTCTAAGGACTCTCTTATATCCTATCTCCTCATAAATTGTGCTTTTTTGTCTTCTCAGGTGTCATGTGTCTCATATATATAAAACATATAAAGCTCTCACCCCTGATTTCTCAGTTTCACAAGCTTGACATTCCTTTTATTGTGGAGGTGAATGTATCATATCTTAACCTTTTAGAAAATGTTTGAGTCTCGTGTTGGTTCTCACATAGCATCCAACTTATATATTGTGTACTTGTATACATGCAACACCATTAAAAGAATGTCACTCAGTAGCTAATCTTAGCTTGCCAAACTTGTATGGTCATGAAATACTTGAGTTTTCATGTGAACAACTCATTTTTGATAATCAATTTTACCTATATTTTCAAAACTAAACTTGAATTCATTAGAGACAAACTCGAATCATTAAATCACACTTGGCAAAATGATTTTCCATATTGAGTTTCCTAGACCAACTACCTACCTTAACTTTTATCATGATTCTAGACATTCAATTTCTACATGTGTCATCTAAACATCATTCATCTAATTTGTTGTCATTCAATTTCACTCAAGAAAAATCGACTACTATATTATTTCCCATGTGAAATCACATTTTCAAACTTATGCATGTAATACACTATAATATAACCACTACTTTTGTTTCCCATTATAGTAGATGACAAGGTAATGATGACATCCATTAGACAGTCGAGTACCAACACCAGCATACTTAAGGTAACAACTTGTGTGATTTCCACCAAGCTCATTCTTGACACTTGTCTAGTTATGAAAAGCTTGTTGTCATCGTTATGTCATTACTAATAGGGTATATCCTTCTACAACTCAAAGGAGACACATTTAATTAATAAAATTCTATTAATAGTGATTATGCAAACATATAATCATATTGAATATTCTCTTAAATTATCATTTTGATCGTATCTCTCTCTCTTTTTGCTCGGATAACCAGGCACTTGGACAGAGTACCCAATTACTAGGAGCATGTACAACTTATTTGAATGATTAATTACCTATCCAAGGTAATTAAACTCATAATGAGTTAGATGTAATCTATTTCTTTATCAGTGTATATACAAATTGTAATAAAATTCTATAATATAACCTGACAGATCGAAGGGTACATGAAGGGACTGATGTGATATCATTAGTTGTAATGATCCAAACACAAACTAGAAAGCAAAAGCATAGATAACAAAAATAGTAAATAATCAGATCACAACAACAATGATATAGTTAATTATGGATTAAAAATCTCACTTTCCATCCTTCTAAACATATGTTCAAGTAAGTTAGACGTTGAGGCAATCATGTGACGGTTGACAATGTTGTAAAACATAGGAGATAAGGTTATTGTTCAACATAACACCATCATTATAATCCCCTTCATGTACCTACACTGCTACCAAATAGCTTGAACTTCTCATGTACTGGAACATGCGGGATCCAAATCGCAAGGTTAAACACTCCCATTAGAGTATATAACTATATGATACGTTTTTATTATTTTTGAATCATGATTAGTATTTAATATATAAAAGTAAGCAAATCAATCATTATGGGATTAAGAGAGGCATTCTCTCCCCCTCACCCATGACCGTGGTAGAGGCCAAATGCCCGGGAAGGTGGTAAATCAAGGCGGAAACTGGGATTCGAACCTGGGTCCCTTTGTTAGGGGACACCGTGCTTGACCACTTGAGCCTCTCCTTGTCAGCATTCAATCATTCTGATAATGAAGTAGTTATGTACTTTCAACCAATCATTCAATTATATTCTTTAATGCATAACAATTATAATAAATGTAGATGATCAATAAGGAACTTTTAATTAATTTCAAAAAAATAATTTAACAATCACTTTTAAGCTTAGTTAACCCTACCACAGGCACATGTGGTCCTTCAATCCAAACAAGCCAACTCCACTATTTCTATCTGTTAGAATTAACAATAAGTCAATCAACTTATATTTTATTGAGGGAGTCCCTGTCCTTTACTATCAATCAATCAATAGATGTTAGCCGAGTCTAATTGCATCATGTCAGAAAGCATGATTCCCCCCCCACACACACACAAAGAAGCACCAATCAATCAATGAATCAATATCCCTTAATTGGGATGAACAATCACACATTAGAGGTGAGCCTAAGGTACCCATAGGTGTCACATACCATTGGGGGTGTAGAACCTAATTATTATTTAACAATTAAGAATTTAACATGATTTTGGTGTGACTTTTACCATCATTGCTATTTAGAGCTCATTAGCATGCAAAACTCGTCCTTTGACAATTAAGAATTTAGCATGATTTTTGTGTGACTTTCACCATCATTGCTATTTATAGATTTTAGTTTGCAAAATCAATCATTGAACAATTAAGTGAGATGTGTAATAACTCTTATTCTAATTAAGGTACCAATCACATAAGTTATGCTTGAAATGTAATCAAAATGAGTAGACTTAGAAAATGTCAATGGAGTATTACGTCTAGTAAATCAGCAAACAATGTAGTGTCAATATATTACATTTACTAAAGGGCATGATTTGTCTTTAATACATTTATGGTTTACAATGCATTGATTGTGTGGTTTATCAGCTTGATCAAGTACATTAAAGAAATGACAATAATCATTTTACTATATATATATATATGGTATTGTATTGTGTAAGATGATACCAAGGCAAATGATGATCTCAGCCATTCCTTCTAAAAGTAGGATCTGGTCTTCATACCTGATTTGGGGAGAGATTCCAAACACATCTCCTAGAATGTTGTCTCTGGGAACCCCACACTACTCCTACAACTAAACTCGATCACATCTTGCTGCTTCTCCAAGAAAATTCGACCATATGCCATTAATGCCTTCACCTGATGTGGGCAAGAAAAATTTATTAGCCTACATATTAAAAATGGGTTGGAGGGACAATTTAAGTAGGGAGGTATGATGGAGGGGCATTTTAAAATGATAAAGAAGTTGATATTGGTTGTGATGTAGATGGTTTGATGTAGAGCAGAGTCGAAGTGGAGGACGATGGGCAAAGAGGGAAGGCCAGGCAAGTAGAGCAAGTATTGTGTCAGGCGTTGCCTTACTATTTATAGGCATGGATGGAAGGGTGTTGATGGTTTAAGAAAAGGCATGAATGAATAAGGGAGTGGGAGAAATAGTGATCGCTCTAGAATTTTTTGGATATTGGGATGACTCAAGTCTCTTCTCTCATTCTCTAGAAAAATCAAGAACCATGGGGATTACATTCTTACCCCCCTAAAACAAAATTTCTTCTCAAATTTTGAAATGAATTATTAAGAAAGTGAGGATACTATTCCCTCAATTAGCTCCCACATATCAATTTGAATTTTTTGGGCGATAATATTTCTAGAAAAAAATTGTACCATTTGAAATTATCCTCCTTTATTGATGGGTAGAACATTCTAGGATTGGCATTGGTCTCTTCTCATATTTCTTATTATTTGCAAAATTATCCAGGATTTGGTATGGGTCAGACACCTATCCTTCATCATATATGTACAAAAGAAAAGATGTTCATAGGACATTATTCATGTCAAATCTATCATATACGTGAATTCCCCAACATTCTCAAGGATCTCAAACCATATGGCATGTTTTGGGCTTGATATGCTTTTCCTTTTGAACCTCGACACTCCTCTTACTAGGTGACGTCTCTATATGATCACCTATGGTGCATGTCATGTCCATTTTTTTTATTTTTATCAACATTGCTACTTTATCTACTTTAAGCCTAGAAAAGCCTTCTACAACAGATCAATTTTATTAGAAAGCTTAACTACTTCAGTTTCAATATGCCCATTCTCTCTGTCATGATTTGAGTGAGTTTCCATAAAGAGTTTCATATGGAGCCATCCTTGTGATAGTTTTCCCTATTAACATACTCTATCAATGTTAGATGGTCATATCATCATTTTGTAAGGTCAATTATATAGGTTAAAAACACGTCCTCCAAAGTCTCAATTGCATGTTTTGATTATTTGTTTGTTGGAGTATAAAGGCAGGTCAGATTCAACAAGGATTTCAGTGCTTGTTGAAATACTTCAAAATCTATTAGTGAGTCCAAGGTCTCTGTTAGACACTTAGATATCAAGACTATATGCAAGAGGGTGTCCTAATTTTTGGACAAACATGCAGGGCTATCATCATGTTGACTAACCCTTCTTACTAAGAAATGTGTTAACAGTGTCAATCTTTACACAATACTCATATAGATTATGGTTTATTACTTGCCATTGGAAAGCCTTAACAAAATGCTCATATTACCATTTTAAATTTTTCCTAGGGAAAGCAATATACTACAAGTCGTGATGCTCAACCTCAGCTACCAACAAACTAGACCTCTTTCAACATGACTAATAACGGCTCTCTCTCTTTTTCATAAGTAAATGTAACTCTAATATCCCAAAATGTATGGGATAACTAGACTTATCAATTGCCTTTAAGAGCTGAAAACTTGATAATGGGAACCCAAGTATGATTTCTAAACCACATACTCCCATTATGAGATACATGAAACTCATAATCTTCCTTATTGATTTCTTCCCTCCTCTTATAATACTCATTGTAAATACATTGAGTTTAGATCACTACCTTCAAGAATGTTTGACTTGCCAAGATTTTCTTTGTTCATTTAAAGTAGGATTCCTTATAGTAATACTATCTAACATATCCTGAGTCTCAATTTTCAATGGATATATGCTCTTCTCATCCCATAATTAAGGCCTCTACAACTAATTTCCTTCTCATACTAGTAAGATATCAAGTAAGTTCAAAATTTTTGAGAACTCTAACCGCAATCGTTGTCATGTATACCACCCCGAGTGTGCCCTATAAGTTAACTCTATTTCATGGATTTGATAGTTCCTCTCATGATTTTTCATTTGTCAAGAATCATAAGCAACTACCTTAATATGTTGAATAAAAAAACAACCTAAACTAGAGCTCAGTGTAAAAAATGAACTATGAAGCAACCATTATCAAGACATAATTTTAGATGAACCTCCCCTTATTATCTAACTCCATAAATCTTCTAGAACCTTACTAACCTGAAACTTGAATCCTTTCTTGGACAGGTTTATTAAAAGAAAAGAAATTTCTTGATAGGTGTTGATTGCCCAAAGACGAGCGAGTTTTAAATAATTAATTGCCTTAACTCGTCATTCACATGCAAGTATATGGGATCAATAATAGTCAAGGTTGAATGACTAGTATTTAGGCTAGTAGAGGTGTAAAATTGTTAACTTTCTACAATCTAGATCTATTATAATAATAAGTTTGGCTTTGGATCAAACTAAATTGTGAATTTAAAAGAAAGCATTGATCACTTGGAGAATGATTAAAATCAGATCAAGAGAATCTTAGATATGGGATTTCATTTCCACATCATAACCCAAAAAAGAACCACAAATTACATTTATACTAGTCAAACTTCATAAAGGTAGGTTGTCATCCAAATACATTTCCTAATGGTATAAGATAGTCCTAACTCTATATAGCATTCCCATGCATATACATGGTTTCAAACTACAACCTAGAATCCTCAACATAATACTAGACATTCCAATGGTCAAGGATATGTTGTCAAAATAGCTATTCCCTACCTCTTAATATCTCTTCCCAGAAAATAATAAGAAGCGTAAAGCATGTAAACATGATGGACAACCATGCATACAAGAAGATAAACACCATATCTTGTTTTGAAATAGAATATTAACTAATATCAAATATGAAATTTGAGTTCACATGAGTCATGACATGGGAGCTACTCTCCCGTGCCCAAGAAATGGAGTTTTACTCACACATGGTGAGGAAATGCAGGAACAAATAGTAAATCATTGAATGAAACATGAGTCGAGAGAGAGAATAACAAATAAATTTGTCATAATGAAGAACATATGATAATCTCTAGTAAAGGATGGAGATTTGTCTTGGCAACCGCACCTTTCTTCAACAACTCTCTCCCCAAAGTTTTGGAATGGAATGGAGAAGAGAAATGGAGTCAAGATTGGGTTCTATCCTGATAAACCCTAGCTTTCTCTCCAAAGTTGCCCCTCCTCAACTCCTTCTTCATCTCTAATCTCAAAACACTCAAAATGATGGTGGTCTGCTTTCCAAGGGGTGTGCTTCATACTTAGGAATGAGCATTTGTTTCTAAAACTGCACAGAAAATATACCTCACACATGGTGTATGTAAGTCAACACACCATGTGAGATTCATTTTCCGCTTCAAATATCCTATGATCACAAATGACACACTGCCTGGAGTGACCACACGACGTAACGGAGATTATTGATAATTTTCTAAATTTTCTGACCCACTTCATGTAGTTGAATGACATGTTGTAGCTTGGCTCAACTAAGGATATTGTTTTCTGAGAGTCACATGTCGTGTGGAGTGGTACACACATCGTGTGGCTTGTTGTCTATTACATAATGAACTCCAAAAAATGGGGAAACTTTGGAAATGCCAAATAGATTGGATTTTGGGCATTTTTCCTTCAATATGAGTAAAATATGGGGTACCTACAATTCACATGTCACGCGTAAGAGATACAAGAAACAAACATTCTAACATGAATGAGGGTAGAATTATGGTTAGATTGAGTGAAATGTGCAGCCAAAATGGTATGGAAATGTGATATGCACATTAAATCCCCTTAAGATTGAACCATTGCTTATCCTCAAGTAAAAAGAAATGGATAAATGGCTTAAGATAAATAGATAGGCACAATACCAGATCTACATGAATATGAATTAGTGTCCCAAAATAGTAGCTTTCATCATTTAGGTATGTAACTAAACATGAAATCAATTCTAACTCTCAAGATAATGTTGTAAGTTCAAATAGACATTAAAATTGCCTTGGATGAATAAGCTAGAGATGACTTAGTAGTAATAAGTTGACGGGGCCAAAGATGTAATGATTTTCCACAAAGCTCAAATAACTTTCAAGTGAACTTAAATGATATTTTCCACCCTCCCGCAATAACGTTGTTATTCAAGAAATATTTTCAATTTGATTTCAGTGTGTGGTACTCGGCTACTAATATAGGTTTACGACATTCATGAAATACTGTTTGGGGAATTATTTTGCTCTTTCATATGTAATCCCCAACCTTCACTGGTTTGGTGGAAATGTGGGTAACTTAGCCATCTTTTGTGGGGTTTGGATTTTCAAATGAAGAAAAAAAATTCCCCTTTTTATGCGATTCGAGCTCCGCTTTGAAACCAAGCAGTTTTGTGCTAACTTACCCCATAATATTTCAACTCATGTAGGTGGACATTCATTTTGTAAAAATTTCAAGTAGAGCAGTGAAAATGCATTATAGGGTTGGCAAAGTCATCTTATAGCTACTAAAAGCTATAAAGTTGAGAACTCCAAAGCATTTGAATCATTACATGGCTTAAGAGAATGAGTGAGAGACTTGCAATTCATGTTTAGCCAAATACCTTAATGTGGAGATGAATAGCCATGATTTTAAAAAAAAATAATTAGGGTGATTTATGCCCAGTTGTAATCATATAACCATTATCTAAATGTAAGCATGTTGTCCAAGCAATAAGGAAGATATTGATCACAACAACAAAAATTTCACTCCACAATCATGCAAGAATGTGAAAAGAAACGCAAATCATGCAAACAAAAAACTAAATGACATAAGCAAATGACTAAGAAAATGACATCAAAAGTAAAACTAAAACTACCAGCTAGTTGTACTCCCCCTAATCTAGAAATTTGGATTGTCCTCACTACTCTTAACAAACTCAAGAGTTGTACAATCAAATACCTTAGGTGCATCAGAAGGCAAGGTCGAAACCCTCATGGGAAGGTTGAGGTGCTCCGATAACTAGGTTGGGCTAATGGTGCCATGGAGGAAGAAGTTCTTGGAGGCAGAGATGGAAATAGAGAGTAATGACCCTGAATAATGTTCTAGGAGTCCATCATGGACACCATGGTGTGGATGTCAGCAATGTTCTGGGATAGGCTGGTGTACTACTGGGAGAGCTGAGAGATGCGGGTATCTTGATCATCAAATCTATTCTGAACATACCCATATAGCTGCCTCATGTCTGGGTACCTCCAAGTATATTTTGTATGTGTACCCATGGAAGGAGGTGGGGGAGCCTCATCCCTTGTAGATGAAGACTCAGGTTGTGCACTTGAAGAAAATCCTTCATTCTGGAAATACTTCCAGTTGGATTTGTCTTTGAATTTCATGATTGTTGGGTTTGGCAACTGAATGACATAGGATTTGTTGTGTACATTGTGAAACTATTTTCCATTCTTATCTTTTCTCAGCAAGCCATTAGAAATGAGAAAATCACAATCGACCCATTCTCCTCCATCTAGGGAATCAATAGTAGACGGATCAAGCTTCAAAGTGATAGCAATTTTGGATATCAGTCCCCCTATCATGATATCTCTATTTGATTCTTTATGGATCTTTGTGATTCATGAAAGAAAATGACACCTAATGTTTACATCATAATTATGCACCATAGCCCACAAGAAAAACAGATCCATGTACCAACTACAACTTGTGTTTGTTTCTGTGTGAAAACACATGTGTTGAAAAGGTGGTGAATAAAATAAAGAATCAGGTTATGAACATGAGACATTCTGGCATAAGCAAGGGTGGATAGTTTCTTCAATGATCTGGCTCCAGAAAGTGTTAGCCTGAAATTCCTATGGAATGATGATACTGCTAGCATAGTCAAATTCCATTAAGTTGGAAAATTGTTTGAAAGTCAATTTGAATGGTTTTTTCATCAATCTAAATTAAATCAGACCAAAAGGCATGTGCTTATCATTTGGGTCTTCCTTCTTTTTAAAAGTCTTCAAAAACTCATAAGTCGGGCGGGGTATGTAGGAGTACTATTTATACAACATAGACCTAGGCCGAGAAATATAATATAGTCCCTAGCTTCATTGTGAATACCTAGCGAGTCCATGTCATTAATATGTACAAACCTAATCAGGACTACCCAAAGAGAGGCAAGATGGTGGAATCTGAAATCTTCATATGCATTTAGCAAGAAGTGCACCATGGAGACGTAGGGTGCATTTGAGGAAGAAGGCTTGGGGTATGGGCATGCTCGCTTGGTGAAAATCTTTGTCCTTGACATTGTTGCGGCTACTGGATGAAATGACATAGCGTAATGGGAGGTTACGTAGTGTGTATCCTTCACTCCTTTACAGCTGCTCTAAGATAAGCATAGTGTGGTGGCTTCTGTTATAGCCTGTGATAACACCAATTTTTGCGATATTTTAGACTATTTTTCTGTTATCAAAACTGCCATTTTTAGTTATTTTCCTCTCTTTTGTATGCACTTTCACAATAATTGGCCAAGCAATGCTCTTAATCCTATATTTCCATCTTTTGCAGAGTTTTTCCTCATTTTGGTGCAATAAGGCCGTCCCGGCCCACAGAATAAGTCCAAGTCTATTTCGGCCTTCCTGACGCCCGATACAACCTCCGCCCGACAGGGTGGAGTGACACAATGACACACGACAAAAGGATGCCGTGCAAAAAGGAGCAGATGGATGACACGCCTTCTACCCGACAGGGAGCCCAGCTCGCCCCGACAACCCAGCTTGTCGGGCGACACAGCCACCCACTGGTAGGCGCGCCGTCCATCATGTGACCGATAGCTGACACTCCTGAGCCGAGTGATACCAGTATCGGCCATCCACCGACCCGCAAATAAGGAGGACACGTGGCGCTTCGAGCACCATAACTTCCTCCAACTGCTGCCTATAAATAGCAACTATAGGAAGCCGAAAAGACGGTTCGGATACTTCGGAATTCGAATAGTTGGGAGCTTTGAGTGACCTTCAGAGGAAACTGTGAGAGCAGGAGTATCGTGCCCCAGTGCTCGTGTCGGGCGACACTATGTGAGCTCCTCCTCATCCCGAGAGGGAGGGGATAGTTCACTTAGAACCGTCCCGGGCGACACTGTGGGCCAATATCGGCCAATGATGGTGAGCGACACAAGTGCCCGACAGTAGGACGCGTTGCTCCATGCCCGACACGATATCGAACCTGATACGCTTCGCCCGTCATGCGTGCCACCCGAGAGGGTGTGTCGCCCGACTTGAGCGTATCAGCCAGGTCCTTGAACGACACAGTCGGCTGTCGTGGTGTGCCGCTCGAGAGAGTGTGTCACCCGACACCACTGTATCGGGCTAGGCCCCTGTCCGGTATCGGGCGGGAGAGCCGCTGTAGTCTGTCTCCCTTCTACATCAAGAAGGCGACATCTATCTTTAATTTCGTTATTTAATTCCTTTCTTACGCAATGTATTAAGACCCTTAATGTGTATGGAAATAGAAAAGCTTAATTACTTGCTGCTCTATGCTTGGTGTGATATATTGGATGACTGCTATGTTCGATATCTGAACTCTAGCTTGCATGTTTGGATCGTGTTTCACTTAGCTACCGAATCGTGTTTTCCCGTCGCAACAGCTTCGACAGTCGTGTTGTGGCTCTAGTGTTTGGTCCGATTCTGGAGTACGAGAGTGCCTGGAACGGAGTTGTTTCTGTAACATTCCACTCTAACTTAAGTCCGACAACCTCGAGAGGGGTGTTGACGCTTGGTTAGAAGTACCCGCTCTGAGAGGAGGGGTGCAGGGTGTTACTGCTGCCGCTTGTTTTGTTGTTGTCTTATCCTTCACATCTTGCCCTAGCTCTAGTATTATCTTTCTGTTTCTGTTGCATGAAAACCCCTAAAAACTGCTAAATGACTAAAACCTTAAATCTCTCTTGTATCTCCTGTTGGAGATAGTTTTCTTTGTATTATTTGTGACATCTTGTTGTTTCCCTTTTGGGAATTTATATCTCTTTATACCCACCGGAGTGTAGCGTGTTGATTCTGGGTTCTCAACACTACCCCCTTTGTCCCTATGTTCGACCCCGTATATCTACTTTGACCCCGTAAACAAAGTTGCGGAGGCCTAGAAGGATTCGGGTTTATAAATGTAAAAGCTCGACTACCTCAAATCCGCCTCCACTTTTGGATGCGCGATTTAGGCCGGTCAACGTTTTGGCACCGTTGTCGGGGACAAGGAAAAAACGGTACTGTAGAAGAATCTGAATCCACTAACTACACTCATGTGCCTCAAGCTTAGCAATGAGTTTGACAGTACTCTTTTTCTTTTTCTTTTTCCTTACTATTATTCTTTGCTTAAAATTAATAATTCAATTTTCTAAACTTGAATTTTCGTGCTATTTCAGGCACTCTGAAGAATAGTGATCTGTTCCACTGAGCACCAACTCCAACCGTCATGCCACCTCGCATGGAGCCATCCATTTCTGGAGATGAACGTCAAGGGGGAGGCCTGAATCACCTCCACCAGATGGCAATGACCGCTATGGCGGCAACGATCAGCATGAAGATCAGGAATCGGAGAACTCCGAGGAAGGCCACCCCCATTTCAGGCGTCGCCACCGTCAGCGACATAGGCGACACTACAACCAAGAACAACATCGCGAGGCTAGCGACAGCGACGACTCCGAGGAGGACGAGAAGACGTTGAGGGAGTTGGCATCAACAAAAGCCAACAACTCCAGATGTCCCGTCATCACCCCACGATTCAACACAGCCAATTTTGAGCTTAAGCCTTCTATGATCTCTATGATCCAGAACAAAAGCTTTAGGGGAAGTTCGAAAAATGACAACCCCTACCACCACCTCGATGCCTTCAAGAACATATGTGACACGATAAAGATGCGGGGGGGGTCCCCCAGGAGGTTATATACTGCAAAGGATTCATCTTCTAACTGGAGGACAAAGCACTGTCCTGGTACCTCGGGTTACCCCACCAGTCCTTGAACGGATGGGGGCGTTAGCTGAAGCCTTCGTAAATAAGTTTTACCCCACCAAGAGAACGGTCAGAACTCGGCAGAAAATAACTTCCTTCATGCAAAAGCCGAACGAAATCCTTCACGACGCCTAGGAGCGGTTCCAAGAGTACCTGAGGGATTACCCCCATCATAATTACAAGAAGGGCTTCCTTGTCACCACCTTCTACAATGGCATGACTCCCGATGAACGGGTGTCACTGAATGCGGCAGCAGGAAGTGACTTCTTAGGGAAAAAGCCGAGCAAGTCTGAAAGGATCATCAAAAATATGGCCGAGCTACAAGTCGGCACTGAATATGATAGATCTGATAGAGGACAGGCGAAAAAGGTCGGTGAAGGGTCCTCTCTTGAGTCCAAGGCCCTAGAGACCATCACTTCTCAGATTCAGAAAATAGCCACAGATGTAAAGCAGCTGAGGGAATTCGGCGCGAAAGGGAAGAAGCAGGTGGAAAAAGTAATGAAATGTGTAACATGTGGAGAAGGCAGTCATGGGATAGATAATTGCATCTACACTCGACCAGAAGAATCAAGCGACACTGAGTCTGAGGTCGAAGAAACTGAAAAAGTCTCTTTCGTAAATTTCAAAAGACCTGACCACCCTGGTTTCAGCTATGGCAACAAGGAGGCAGCTGAGAATTCTCATCAGTTGCACAACTCCACTAGGCCGCCCCAAGCTTTTGAGAAGAGGGGAGGGCCAAGCCCATACATCAAAAACACCCCCTTCCAGTCAAACAAAGGAGGTTTTCAGGGGCAAGCTAAGTATCAAGGATCAGCTAGAGAGCAAGGACAGGACAAGGCTTCGAACCAAGCAGATGTGGTGGGACAGTTGTTTGATTTTGTGAAAAAGCAGGACACCGTTAACAACCAGTTGGCGCAGAGCGCGTTATCAAGTTCTGGTGTTTTGAACTCATTGCAGGTGCAAATGGCGGACATGCAGACGCACCAATGCCAAATGGATCAGCAATTAGCTCAAATGGCCGAGTTAATGAAGAATCCCTCAGGGAAAATACCGTCCAACACCGAAACTGCAAAGAAGGCAGGGATGTGATCGAGAGAAGACGGAAATCGGGCTACAAGAGATGGATGGATGATGTTAGCAGATAAGGAGCGGAAAGGTTGGAGCCGTCAAGCTGGAGATGAAAACTACAGCGCTTCTCGGGAGGCAACTCGAGCTCGTTTTTCTTTCCTAGTATAGGGTGCTTTTAGTTTCAAGAAAAATGAACATTACAAACATTTAGACTGTAATAAGGCCCGAGTTAGCGCATGCACCACATGCACTGACCCTTATGGACCACCGCCTTAGTTTTATCGACCGGGATGGGTAATACCATCTGAGGCTGAGATCTTCGTCTTCGTCCAATGATGTTTTACTCATCAACCGCTTTTAAACTGCTTTGTTTTCACGATGTATTGGATAGCAACCCAGCCGGTGCTATGTATGTGCCCATATCGGGCAAGGGAATTTCGGGGATCGCAAGGGTCGTGTCGAAGGATGAACTTGCCCATTTTACTAGTTGCCCTGACTACCGACATGTGCCCCGGATTTACCTGTTTCACCCCGGTTGAGTTTGCTATTTATAAGGGTGAGTTTTTACCGTGTCGGGCTCCTTGCATTACTGTTTCCTCGCTCCCATATCGTGCTAAGACCTTGTGCTTTTGCTCCCGTGTCGTGCAAGACTACCCTACTCTCGTGTCATGCAAAAGTACAGATCACAGCAAGGTAATGGTCGACATACCCTATCGCCCGACATACCCTATCGCCTGGCAGACCGTGCCGCCTGACACGTTTCCATCTTTAAGCGAGTAGCTTATCGGCCTTACAGGTTTTATGCTGAGCCACCTTGTATCGCCCGATATGGATGTCACGCAACGTACCTTTTAATCACGTCTGCTCGATATGCCATGATGGGCGATATCTGTGTTGCTCATCTTTGCCTCGCTTCTCCTATTTCACTGTCGGGCAACACACTGCCTCCTTCTCGAATAACTGTATCGGGTATCTCATCTTATCGCCCCGTATCGCCCGACAGTCCTGACGCGTATCGCCTTGGTCTTATCACATGGCGGGCATCACCCACACCGCATATCGGGCACGAGACTTCACTTTTGAAAACCTCATATCGCCAGATACGGGGGTGTGGAACCTCGCGCTTTCAGTCTAAATACAGCATCATCATATTTAATTAATCCAGGAGTTTGTTTACTCATTTACAGAGATGGCACGCATCAAATCAATTGTTGTCCCTATTGACACACAAGGAAGAAGGATCTACCCCGCGACTGCCGCAGAAGCACCAACTACCGGGCAGAAACGCCCGAACCCAGGACCAGTCGGGGCGTCGACATCCGAGAAGAGGGCTAGGGTTGGAGAAGTGGCAGTTCCAGCCCCAATACTGACACCTCCAGCAGCAGCGGAACTCCCGAAGCTCTTGTTGGGGAGTTTTGAACCAAGAGATGACGAGCACGCTCACCGATATGCTGAGATGGTGACCAAGATCTACCGACCGAGCAAGTTCTGCCATAGAGCCTCGTTCACTGAGATAGGAATCGTGAAGAGGCTGAAGAGTGTACTTGCTGCGGAAGGACTGAAGAAGATCTGTTTCAGCCAGTCTTCTTCATACACTAAGATGACGATGGAGTTTATGTCTTCTCTCCGTCGAGTAAAGAACTCTGCAGTGGAGAGAGAATAATTTGGTGGGCCAGACAGACTCCAGGCCCGGCTCTACAATTCGGAGTACACCATCTCCGAGAAGCTCTTGAACAAGATCTTCTCCTCAAACGAGGAGGAGACAAACCTGATGGACAATGGTGAGAGGATCACCGAGGGAGACAGGTTCGATCCTGTGCAGCTTTGGGGAAAGCTTACCGGCGAATCTTCGTTCAAATCGGGGAGAAAGGTCCTGGTGGTGCACTCCTGCTTCTGGAAGATAGTGCACAAGCTGGTGGCATGCTTGCTATTCAGCAAGAATGAGTCCAGCAACATCTACACAGAAGAGCTCCACGTCATGTGGCACATAATGGAGGGTCGAGTGATCAACCTCGGTCGGTTTTTGCTGAATAGGCTGCACCCAATGAAGGAAGCCACCAATGAGTACTGCATGGGCGGCATCGTCAATCTCATTGCAGTAGGACTCAAGTACCCAAGCGAGCCGCGCATCCATTCGAGGACACAAGCCGACGAGGTGTTTGATACCAAGTACTTGATAAGGACCAACATCGTCAAGAGGGAGGGGAGGAACTTCTTCTACAAGTTTTCGAGGACAGAGATACTCCTCCCCCTCCCTCGCTACGCCGACTATGACGTAGAGAAACTAATCTTCACCACCGCTGAGATTGAAGTTGTAGCAAATAACAAAGCTCTTACCATATCGACCAGGGCCCCAGAAAGGACCGCCCCAGAGCTACCGACGACAACTGCTGGCAGAGTTGTCGTCGCTCCAACTGTATCAACCACCTCCACGACAAGAAGGGTGATAGCTAAGAAAGAACCGGTGATCGTCGAGGTCACCGAGACAGAAACTCCGGGAGCTACCGCAGAAGAGACGGCCATAGCCCCTGTCATCCCTGTGATGCCTGCAGAGGCAGAAGAGACACCTCAGCCAGACTCCAGTAATGGGGTGTTCGGTGAGATTCTCAGAATGGAGCTCAAGGGAGCTCAGTTGACACCAACGTCGCCACCGGTGTCGCCTTTTGTAGTAGGTGAGGAGATCGCTGACAGTGCGGAGGTGGAGCAACGTTCGCCCGCACGGTAGCCATCCCCTGCCCGACAAAAAGGCAAGGCGATAGCTGCTGAAGGAGCATCGTCGCCTCACCTGGCAGCATCGGCAATGCAAACAATTCATATAGAGTCTACCTCGCCTGGTGGACCTTCACGCGAGCAAGGTGTCGCGAGGACGGAAGGGAGACCCACCAGAACTCCTCTTTCGCTCGGAAAGTTGCCCGGGCACGAGCTCGACAACCTACGGGAGGTAACAAACATAAACTCAGCTACCTGTACTTCCCTAACCCGCAAGTTTGCATCTTTCCAAAACAGGCTGAATAGCCAAGAGAGAGAGTTGCTGACTCTAGTGAGCCTTCCCGGTAGACTAGAAGCCTTGAATGCAACAATGCAGCAAGTTCTCTAACGACTAGACAGGCTCGAGGAGAGAATGGATAGAAGTGACGACCATCCGTGCCGAAGGCAGCCGAGACGGTCACCGTCACCTCCTAGCCGGGGCTCTCATCCCTCTTCATCAGGTTCTCCCTCAGGAATAGCGTCGCCCTCCTCCTCCAGCAGACGATCCTCAACGCCCAAGGAGGGGATGCAACAAGGATCGGTCGAAGGAACTCCCAGCGGACAGGAGAGCTCCTTAGGATTGGGAAATGCAAACATCTCCATCCCCCTGGGGGAGTTGATAACACCAATTTTTGTGATATTTTAGACTGTTTTTCTGTTATCAAAACTGCCATTTTTAGCTATTTTCCTTTCTTTTGTATGCACTTTCGCAATAATTGGCCAAGCAATGCTCTTAATCCTATATTTCCATCTTTTGCAGAGTTTTTCCTCATTTTGGTGCAATAAGGCCGTCTCGGCCCACAGAATAAGTCCAAGTCTGTTTCGGCCTTCCTGACGCCCAATACAACCTTCTCCCAACAGGGTGGAGCGACACAATGACGCACGACAAAAGGATGTCGTGCAAAAAGGAGCAGATGAACGACACGCCTTCTACCCAACAGGGAGCCCAGCTCGCCCCGACAACCCAGCTTGTCGGGTGACACAGCCACCCACCGGCAGGCGCACCGTCCATCACGTGACCGATAGCCGACACTCCTGAGCCGAGCGATACCAGTATCGGCCATCCACCGACCCGTAAATAAGGAGGACACGTGGCGCTTCGAGCACCATAACTTCCTCCAACTGCTGCCTATAAATAGCAGCTATAGGAAGCCGAAAAGACAGTTCGGATACTTCAGAATTCGGACAGTTGGGAGCTTTGAGTGACCTTTGCAGGAAACTGCGAGAGCAGGAGTATCGTGCCCTAGTGCTCGTGTCGGGCGACACTAGGTGAGCTCTTCCTCGTCCCGAGAGGGAGGGGATGGTTCACTTAGAACCGTCCCAGGCGACACTGCGGGCCGATATCGGCCAACGATGGCGAGCGACACAAGTGACCGACAGTAGGACACGTCGCTCCATGCCCGACACGATATCGAACCCAATACGCTTCGCCCATCATGCGTGCCGCCCGAGAGGGTCTGTCGCCCGACTTGAGTGTATCAGCCAGGTCCTTGAACGATACAGTTGGTCATCGCGGTGTGCCACTCGAGAGAGTGTGTCGCCCGACACCGCTGTATCGGGCTAGGCCCCTATCCGGTATCGGGCGGGAGAGCCGCTGTAGTCTGTCGCCCTTCTACATCAAGAAGGCGACATCTATCTTTAATTCTGTTATTTAATTCCTTTCTTACGCAATGTATTAAGACCCTTAATGTGTATGGAAATAAAAAAGCTTAATTACTTGCTGCTCTATGCTTGGTGCGATATATTGGATGACTGCTATGTTTGATATCTGAACTCTAGCTTGCATGTTTGGATCGCATTTCACTTAGCTACCGAATCATGTTTTCCCATTGCAACAGCTTCGAGAGTCATGTTGTGTCTCTAGTGTTTGGTCCGATTCTGGAGTACGAGAGTGCCTGGAACGGAGTTGTTTCTGTAACATTCCACTCTAACTTAAGTCCGACAACCTCGAGAGGGGTGTTGACGCTTGGTTAGAAGTACCCGCTCTAAGAGGAGGGGTGCAAAGTGTTACTGCTGCCGCTTGTTTTGCTGTAGTCTTATCCTTTGCATCTTTCCCTAGCTCTAGTATTATCTTTCTATTTCTGTTGCATGAAAACCCCTAAAAACTGCTAAATGACTAAAACCTTAAATCTCTCTTGTAGCTCCTATTGGAGATAGTTTTCTTTGTTTTATTTGTGACATCTTGATGTTTCCCTTTTGGGAATTTATATCTCTTTATACCCACCGGAGTGTAGCGTGTCGATTCTGGGTTCTCAACACTACCCCCCTTGTCCCTGTGTTCGACCCCGTATATCTACTTCGACCCTGTAAACAAAGTTGTGGGGGCCTAGAAGGATTCAGGTTTATAAATGTAAAAGCTCGACTACCTCAAATCTGCCTCCACTTTTGGACGCACAATTTAGGCCGGTCAGCGTGTCAGTGGTATGCGTGTTAATTCAGGTGTGTTTGATGTTGGCGGCGGGGAATCTGGGGTTCAAAGATTTGGCTGATTCGACGCATCTTGAACTATTCTTTTTTAGACGACTCGAAGGTGTGGAGGTGGTGGTCGAAGGTAGCGGGTGGGTGGTGTTGCTACTTGCAATGTGGTAGTGTGGAGGTGGTGCTAGACCATGAAGCCTAGGTCACCTGTGGAAGGAGAGGAGTGGAGATGCCACAATGTGTGGAAAAATTAGAAGTGGCAGTCACACAATGTGAGGGGGGATTGGAGGGGTGGTTGGTGTGTGGCTACACGGAGTGAGAGTGGGGTTAAATGAATCAATTTTAGGGTTTGGATCCCTTCATCCGTGTGTAGACATGGCATAAGCATGGAGCATAGACTGTACCATTGTCATTTATTTCCCCCCCAAATCACAAACTCAAACGCCATAAGAGATGTCACACGGCGTAAGGGATAAAGTTTGTCAAAAACTTGAAATTTTCCTTGCGAAGGTTACACAGCGTAACTACAGGACACACACCATAAGGGTGGATTCCTTCCCAAATTGTCAAATTTTTTCTTGGATCTTCACACGTCGTGTATGTTGGCTATGTGGCATAGGGCACCTTCCCTATGAAACTTGACAATTTTTTCCTCACAAAGTACACACCATGGTTTATGCCTACATGGCTTAGCAGCTGATCTTTGTATAAATGTGGTTTACACCAAATAATTTTGCACTTCATGTGATTGAGTCTACATGTCGTGTATTGAAGTTGTTGTAGAACTGAAACTCTTTGATCTTGGACACACTGTGCTATGCTCCCACATGATGTAAGAGACAATCCATGTGATCTTTTGAGGATTTGAGAAATAAATTACATGTCGTGTGAAGTGGTCCACATAGTGTGTCACAACATGATTCTTGTATCTCCTTATTCTCCTCTCCCTCTCTATCTCTCTCTTTCTCTGACAATAGTAATTATCACCTGCAAAATGCAAGATATTACTCAATGTTCCCACATCAAACTAAAAAGTTGAACACCATGAAGTCTTATTCTAAAGTAAATGCCTATAAACTAAACACCATTAAGGAAAATGACTCAAAATAAACTATGTAAATGTGAGGATGTCTCCCACAAAGGCCTTCCATTTAAAGTCTAGAAGTAAATTGGTTTCTTCATTAATAGAGTTCTGTGAGTAAGCATGAGGCTCCATGTTCTATATTCTCTCCTTCTGTAAAGCCTGCACTGTTTTCCATTGACCTTGAATGTTGACTATTTTCCTGGCAATTCTACAATCCCATATGGATAAACCTTCAAGACTGAGAAGGGTCCTGACCACTTGGATCTGAGCTTCCTTGGAAAAAGCTTCGGTCTCGAATCAAATAGCAGCACCTAGTCTCCTTCAGCAAAATTGCTTCTTCTAATCTTTTTGTCATGACATGCCTTTGTTCACTCCTTTTAGATTTTTGCATTTTCATAAGAGTCCATCCCTAGCTCTTTAAGCTCCTAAAGTTGCAGCAGCACTTTTCACCTACTTTCTTCATGTCAATATTAAGGAACTTGATGGCCCATAAGGCTTTATTCTTCGGCTCTAAAGGAAGATGGAAAGATTTGCCATAGACGAGCTTGAATGGCTTGGTAACAATGGTTTTCCTATATGCAGTCTGGAATGTCCAAAGAGCATCATCCAACTTGAGGGCCCAAACTTTCCTTGACCTCAAATTAGTCTTTTTAAGAATGTTCTTCAATTGTTTGTTGGATGCTTCGACTTGTCCAACAGTTTGAGGGTGATATGGATTAGAGATTTTGTGTGTACATAATTGGTGAGAAGATCGTTGAACTATTTTTCACTAAAGGGTGCCCCTCCATCTAAAATCATTACCATATAAACTCCAAAGTGAGGAAAAATGACTTTGTAAAATAGCATAAGTGCTGACTTAGCATCCGGATCTTGGGTAGGGATAGCCTCTACCCACTTTGAACATAATCGCAGGTGACTAGGATATACTTGTAGCCATAGGAAAATGGGAAGGGCTCCATGTACTCAACACCTCATACATCAAATACCTTAATCTCAAGAATAGAGTGGAGAGGCATCTAATCTCACTTTGATATTCCACTCATTCTTTTGCACTTGTCACACCCCTTGACATAAGCATGGACATCTCTAAATAAGGTTGGTCAATAAAATCCATCTTGAAGAATCTTTGTCGTTGTCTTCTTTCCCCCAAAATGACCTCCATAGGAAGAAGAATGGTAGACATAATAATGCTTGAGATTTCCTTTTCAGCTATACACTATTGGATCACTCTTTCGATACCTTACTTGAACAACATTGGGTCATCCCAACAATAGAATATGACATCATGTAAGAATTTCTTATTTTGTTGATAGGTTAAATTAGGGGGAAGTTGTCCTATGGAAAAAAAGTTGGCGATGTCTGCAAACCATGGTGTTTGTGGTGTATCAACAGCATACAACATCTCAATGTGAAGGTAATCATCAATAGGAAGTGTATCCTTTGCATATGTAGTCACCCTACAAAGGTGATCAACAACATTGTTCAGTTCCCTTTTTGTCCTTAATTTGGAGGTCAAATTCTTAAAGTAATAAAATCCAACAAATCATGAATGGTTTAGAATCCTTTTTATTTAGAAAATACTTGATGGCTGCATGGTCAATATAGACCACAACCTTAGATCTCGATAGATACTAGAAAAATTTGTTGAAGGCACATACTATGGATAGCATCTCCTTCTCCATGGTGGCATAGTTTCTATGGGCCTCATCTAGTGTCTTGCTAGTGTAGTGTATTGCATGCAGCTATTTATCCTTTCATTCATCAAGTACAACTTCGATAGCATAGTCTCTTGTGTCACACGTCAGTTCAAAGGGTGCTTCCCAATCTGGTGGTTGAATAATGGGGGCTGAAATGAGAGCATCCTTGAGTTTTTTATAGATAGCTTGACATTCATCAGTAAACACAAATAACATCCTTAGCAAGGAATGAGCATAAGGGCTTGTCTATGTGGGAAAATTCCTTGATAAACCTCTTGTAAAATCTTGTATGGCCAAGAAGTCTTCGAACATCTTTTGATTACTAACGGGGTAGACATCTTTTCTATTGCTTTCACCTTTGCCATGTCAACTTAAATACCTTTTTTAGAAATCGCATGGCCCACTACTACCCTATATTGCACCATGAAATGACACTTTTCCCAATTTAGTACTAGGTTAACCTTTTTACAATGCTCAAGGACTTTAGACAAGTTTGAAAAATAGTCATCAAATGAGTTCCCATAAACACTAAAATCATCCATGAAAACCTCCATTGTACGCTCGATGAAATTGAAGAAAATAGCCATCATACAATGCAAAAAAGTCATTGGTGCATTACAAAGGTCGAAGTGCATGTGTCTATAAGAGTATGTTCCATAGGTGTATGCAAAAGTTATCTTTTCTTGGTCTGGTGGGTAAATCAATATTCGGAAAAATATAGAATATCCATCAAGATAACATAAATAGGAATTATTGCCTAATCTTTCAAGTATCAAATCAATGAACGGCAAGGAGAAATGGCCTTTACGGTTTGCCTTGTTTAGCCTTCTATAGTCTATACCCATGTGCCATCTTGTAGCTAAATGGGTTTGTATCATCTCATCATTATCCCCTTTAATGATAGTTGCACCCCCCCCTTTCGAGTACTACATGAATAGCACTCACCAAGGATCTATCACTTATAGGGTAAATGATCCTTGCATCTTTTAACTTAAATATTTCCTTTTATGACCTCAAGCATATTTTGATTTAAATGCCTAGGAGGTTCTATAGTAGGTTTGGCATCCTACTCCAAATTAATTATGTGCATGCAAACAGAGATGTTTATTCCTTTCAAATCATCGATCGAATAACTGATTACTTCTTTATGCAAATGCAATTCATTAAGCAATTGTATTTCTTGTTCATCAGTTAAATCAACATTTATGATGACAGGAGATGTAGAATCAGGTTCGAGAAAAGCATACCTTAGCCTCGGTGGGAGAGGTTTGAGTTCTACATTATTCTCCTTGGTAGGATTGAAAGAATCATCTTTCAATGGTGGAACATCTTCATGGGGTAGATGTGGGTCAAAATTAGAAGCAGCGTCCGGAATTTCTATAGCCATGGAAGTGTTTAGTTCACTTTCTTCACAACAGTCAACAATAAAATTAGAAAAAATCTTTGTCTTCCTCCAAAAACTTGTCAATACAATTAGCTAAGCAGATGTCTTCTATTTTTTTTAGAGCTTTCATTGTATCTAGAATAGATATTTCCATTGTTTCTTCTCCTACTCTAAGAGTGATCATGCCTTCCTATACATAGACTATACAATTTATTGTGCGGAGGAAAGGTCTTCCAAAAAGGATAGGATTGGATGGGACTTCATTCATGTCTAACACAACAAAGTCACATGGAATGAAGAATTTTCCCACTTGGACAGGCACATTTTCAACTATTCCTCTCGGATACTTGATGGTATGATTGGCCAATTGAATGACCATCTTGGTTGGGTTCATATCTCCAATGTCAAGTTGCTCCCATAGTGTTGATAGAATAAGACTTATGTTGGCACCAAGTTCAACTAGTCCTTTGTCAAAAGTTGTGTCACCAATCTTGCATGGTAGTGTGAAGGCACCTTGATCATCAAGCTTCTTTGGTAGTCTATTTTGATTAATGGAACTCATCCTTTTAGATAGAATAATAATTTCCACTGATTGATTCTCCTTTTCTTGGTTAAGAGGTCTTTTAGAAACTTTGCATAAGTGAGCATCTCATCAATAACTTCATTCAAAGGAAGATTGGTATACAATTTGTTTGAGTATGTCCATAAGCTTATGGAATCTGACATCATCCTTTTTGTGTGCAAACCTTTGTGTAAAAGGAACAATAGGCTTGTAGGATGGTTTTTCTTCAACTATATTCTTTTTTCTTTGCTTTTCGTCAGCACCACTTTCTTTATCATCATCAACTTTCTTTTCATCTACTGGTAAGGGTATTTTAATAGAATTTCCACTCCTTAAAGAAATGGACTTGCATTCATGTGGATTCATTTCTGGTTGGCTTGGCAGTAAACTGGAAGAGGCTTTTTGATTTTCCAGAGCTTGTTATGCAATCTTATTCTCTAATATTTTTGCATGAGTAGCATTGTCGTCTACCTTGGAAGAAAGTTGAGTGATAGCATCTTTCATTTTTAGCCCATGTGCACAGAATTCATCATTTTTATGGATTTGCATTTACACAAAAGTTTCTAGCATACTCTCCAAACTCGACTTAGGTTGGGGTTGAGTGTAGTTTTTGTTATTGTTGTTGAATCCTGGCGGTTGGTTGTTTCATGGGATGTCAGTTGCTTGTTGGTTATTGCTAATTTTGGGTTTGGTTTTGTTGATGTGCATTCTGAGAGTTGATGTTCATGTAGGAAAATTTTGGATGATCTCTCCATCCTGGGTTGTAGGTGTTGAAATAAGGATTGTATGGCTATTTATTCCCAAAGATCCTTATAACATTGGCTTGCTTTGCAATCTCTCCAACACTCATCTGTGGGGGAAAACATGAAGAAGAATTGTTCCCTTAGGCTCCACATGAATCACAATCTTGCTCAGGTTCTTGGATGGAATGTGTACTCAGGTTTTCAAATTTCTATGACAAGGCATCAAGTTTGGCTACAATAAGATCAATTGCATTGACGGTATGCTTTCCATCAGACTTTTTAATAGTTCCACTTGAATAAAAAGGTTGGATGGTCCTTTCTGAGCTCCATTATCAATGGTTGAGTGCCATTGACATATGCCTCTATGATGTCATATGCTTCCCTATGGGATTTTTTCATAAGGGGTTCATTTGCGGTAATATCTACATTTGTAGGGGTATTGTAGTTAAACCCATTGTAGAAGGTTTGTAGAAGCAGACAATTGGTCAAGCCATGGTGAGTACAAAGGTGTTACAAATCCTTAAATCTCTCCCACATATCATAAGTGATTCACCTCCATGTTGTGTAAAATTGGTGAGTTGACTCCGTAATTATGTGGTCTTGTTAGGCAGAAAATGCTTAGTAAGGAAAGCATTCAACAGTTCTTCCCAACTATTGATGGACCATTTAGACAAGGAAGAGTGTCAAGCCTTAGCTCGGTCTTATAGAGTGAACAGGAATAGTAGTACACGTACCCCATCAGCAAGGACAACATTAATCTTGAAGGTGTTCATTATTGCAAAAACTCAGCTATGTGAAGATTTAGATCTTCCATAGGAGTTCCTCCAAATCTGTTCATGGTGTGGCTGATAGAGAAATTATTAACCTCAACAATTGGATGATTGATGGCTCCACAAATGTTGATGGCAGTAGGTATTGTGAATTCCTTAAGAAGGCGGTTGTCTTTCGTGTTTGTCTCTTAATGATGATCATGTGAAGGTGTTGAGCGGGGCAACGATGGTTGTGATCCTTCTACATTTGAAGAGTTGTCACTCTTCTTTGCTCTTCTTTGGCTGTAAAAGGTACGTTCAATCTCGAGTATAAGAAAATGGATGTTTTGAGACCTCTCTTAGAACAACACATAAAACTGACAAAAGAGCAAAAGTCAAGTGAGAAACACAAAACTAAAAGGTATCACAAAAATGAATAGTGAAAAATGATGACCTAGTCTTGAATACTAATTAAAACTTTTATTATAACTAAAAAGTATCGTAGATCCCTAGAAATGGTGCCAAAAACTTATTGATTGCCCAAAAGCAAGCGGGTTTTAAATAATTAATTGTCTTAACTTGTCAATCACATGCAAGTATACATGATCGATTATAGTCAAGGACAAACCACATGGAGCTAGACTAGCTGACACAAAACTTTTAACTTTCTAAAATCTAGATTGATTATAATAATAAGGTTGCTTTTGGATCAAACTAAATTGTGAACATAAAAGAAAGAAATAAAAAGTTAAAATCAGATCAAGAGAATTTTGGATATGGGATTTCACTTTCACGCCATAACCCAACAAAGAACCACAAATTCCATTTATACTAGTCAATCTTCACAGAGGTAGGTTGTCATCTAAATAAATCTCTTAATGGTATAACATAGTACTAACCCTATATAGCATTTCCATGCATATACATAGTTTGAACTACAACCTAGAATCATCAACATAATCTGAGCCATTTCCATGGTCAGGGAAATGTTGTCAAAATAGTTATTCCCTACCTCTTAATATATCTTCCCAAAAAAGAGGAAGAAGCATAAAGCATGTAAACATGATGGTCAGCCATTCATTCACCATATCTCATTTTGAAATAGAATATTAACTAATATCAAATATGAAATTCGAGTTCAATGAGTCATGACATGGGAGCTACTCTCCCATGCCCAAGAAATGGAGTTCACACATGGTGAGGAAATGCATGCACAAATAATAAATCATTGAATGAAACATGAGTAGAGAGAAAAAACAAATAAATCTGTCCAAATGAAGAACAGATGGAAATCTTCGGCCAAAGGATGGAGATTCATCTCAGCAACTGCTCCTTTCTTCAACAAGTCCCTCTCCAAAGCTTTGGAATAGAATGGAGAAGATAAATGGAGTTGAGATTGGGTTCTCTCCAGAGAAACCCTATCTTTCTCTCTAAAATTTCCCCTCCTCATCTCCTGCTTTGTCTCTGATCTCAAAACACTTCAAATGATGTGTGGTCTGCCTCCCAAGGGGTGCAGTTCATTCTCGATTATGAATGAGCATTTGCTTCTAAAATTGAAAAGGAAATATAACTCACACGTCGTGTATGTAAGTCAATATGTCATGTGATATTCGGTTTCTGTTTCAACTGACCCATGATCATAAATGACACGATGTGTGGATTGTCCACACGCCATAAGGGAGACTTCTTGATGATTTTATAAATTTTCTGAGCCACATTGTGTAGATGAACCACACATCATAGCTTGGCTCGACTGGGGAGATTGTTGTCTGAGAGTCACTCGCTATATGGAGTGGTCCACACATCATGTGGCTTGTTGTCTGTTGAATAATGAACTCCAGAAAGTGAGGAAACTTTGAAAATGTCAAATAGATCAGATTTTGAGCATTTTTCTTTCAATATGAGTGAAATATGGGGTACCTACAATTCAAACCATGTCACGAGTAAGAACAAAAAGAAACAAACATTCTAGCATGAATGAGAGTAGATTTACAGTTAAATTGAGTGAAATGTGCAACCAAAATGGTATGAAAATGTGATATCATTTATGCACATCAATTGGTCTCCTAAAAATATTCCATAATATAAATATCATAAGAAACTTGTGATCTTATAATCATGATTCCATATGATCTCACTTGAAGCCAAAGGCAAGTGTTATAGGCTCTAACTGATCAATATCAACCCTATCCAAGTCTAAGGATGACTTTCTAACAATGAAATCTCTACCTATATTTAGTCTCTTACCCAAACCTCTCTTGTAGGAGAAGCCACATGATCTATTCATGGGGAGTAACTTATATGATCATATGAGAAATCATGGAGTATAGTTCTCTTCCCTCTCTAGGGTTTAGGGACTTCTCCTTTACCTAGTTTTTAGACAATCATATACCACAGCCTCTCTCATTTCTAAGGTTCGGTTTCAATAAAATATCTAGGTTATCAGCTTATCATGACCAAGACTCAACTCGTCTATGTAGTGCCACTATCTCTAAGGACTCTCTTATATCCTATCCCATCATATATTTTTGTTTATTTGTCTTCTCAAGTGTCATATTTCTCATATATCTTAAACACATAAGGCTCTCACCCCTTATTTCTTGATTTCACAAGCTTGGCATTCCTTTTTTAAGGAGGTGAATCGTATCATATCTTTGTAGAAAATTTTTGCATCTCATGTTGGTCCTCACATAGCATCCAATTTATATATTGTATACTTGTATACACGTAACTCCATTAAAAGTATGTCACTCTATAGCTAATCTTAACTTGCCAAACTTGTATGGGTGACTAAATACTTGAGTTTGCATGTGAATAAATCATTTTTGGTGATCAATTTTACCTATATTGTCAAAACTAAACTTGAATTTGTTAGAGCCAGATTTGGATCATCAATCATATTTGGAAAATGATTTTCCTAATTGAGTTCCCTATACCAACCACCTACCCTAACTTTTATCAGGACCCTAAGCATCCAATTTATACATGCATCATCTAAACATCATTCATCTAATTTATTGTCATTAAGTTTCACTTAAGCAAAATTGACTACTCTATTGTTTCCCATGTGTAGTCACATTTTCAAACTTATGCATGTAATACACTATTATATAACCACTACTTTTGTTTCCCATTATAGTAGATGACAAGGTAACGATGACACTCATTGGACATTCTAGAACCAACACCAACATACTTAAGGTAACAACTTGTGTGATTTCCCCCAAGCTCATTCTTGACACTTTTCTAGTTACCAAAAGCTTGTTGTCATTGGTGTGCCATTACTAATAGCGCATTTCCTTCTAGACCTCAAAGGAGGCATATTTAATTTAAAAAAATCTATAAATAGTTATTAAGCAAACATATAATCATATTGAATATTCTCGTACATTATCATTTTGATTGTATACCTCTCTCTTTTTCTCACATAACCAGGGCCCTTGGCCAAAGTACCCATTTACTAAGAGCATGTAAAACTCATTTGGATGCTTAATTACCTGGCCAAGGTAATTAAACTCCTAAGTGAGTTAGATGCAATCTACTCTTTATTAGTGTATATTCCAAATTGCAATAAAATTCTATAATATAAGAGGTTCTCCTTACCACCTGATTGATTGGAGGGTGCACGAGGGAATTGCTCTGATACCATTAGTTGTAACGCCCCAAACACAAACTAGAAAGAGAAAGCATAGATAACAAAAATAGCAAATAATTAGAGCACAACAACAATGATACAATGTTAATTATGGATTAAAAACTCACTTTTCATCGTTCTAAACATATGTCCAAGTTAGACATTAAGGCAATCATGCAATGGTCAACAATATTGTCAAATGAAAGGAGATAAGGTTATTTCTTGACATAACACCATTATTGCTATCCCCCTCATGTACATCCATCGATAGTCGATAGCTCAAACCACTCATGTATTAGTACCTATAGGATCCTAATAGTAGGGGAAAATATTTTCGTTAGTGTATGTAGCCAATGTGATACAATAAGAAATAATTAAAAAATATGATATTTTTTATTATTTTTCAATCATGATTGATAAACAATATTTAAAAATAAACAAAACAATTTTCTGATATGTAATGATAATGTACCAGTTATGTACTTTAAATTAATTATTAAATGATCTTAATTAATGTATAACAATTATAATATATGTAGATTATCAATAAGAAACTTCTGATAAATTTAACAATCAAATTAACAACCACTTTTAAAACCAATCAACCCCAACTGTCGGTACATGCGGTCCTTGGGTCCATATAGGCCAACTCCACCATTTATATCCATTAGAATTAATAATAAGTCAATCAGTTTATATTTTATTGATGGAGTTCATGTCCTTTCTTGTCAATCAATCAATACGCGACGGTCGAGTATGAGTGCATCATGCCACAAAACATGCTTTCCCATGAAGAGGCACCAATAAATCAATCAATTAATCAGGATGAAAAATCATGCAGTAGCGGTGAGCCTAAGGTACCCATTGGTGGTCATGTATTGTTAGGGGTGTTGAACCTAATTATTATTTAATAATTAAGAATTTAGCATGATTTTGGTGTAACTTCTACCATCATTGCTATTTATAGCTCATTAGCATACAAAACACGTCCTTTAACAATTAAGAACTTAACACGATATTTGTGTGACTTTTACCATCATTTCCATTTATAGATTTTAGCATACAAAATCCATCATTTAAAAATTAAGTGAGATGTGCAATAAGTATTATTCTAATTAAGGTAGCAATCACATAAGTTATGCTTGAAGTGTAACCAGAAAGAGTAGACTTAGAAGATAGTAATGGAGTATTATGCCCAATAAATCAACGAAAAATGTTGTGTTAATATATTACATTTACTTAAGGACATGGTGTGTATTTAATACATTTATGATTTATATTTCCTTGACTATGTCGTTTATCATCTTGATCAAGTACATTAAGAAATGATAATGATTATTTTACTATATCTATATATTGTATGGTATTGTGTAAGACGATACCAATCAAATGACAGTCTCACTCATTCCTTCTAAAAGAGGGATTCAGTCTGCATACTTGATGTGGGAGATATTCTGAACATGTCTCCTATAATGTTGTCTTTGAGAACCCCACACTGCTCCTACTACTAAACTCGATCCCATCTTACTGATTCTCCAAGAATATCTAACCTTATGCCACTGATGCCTTCACCCTATGCTACAGTGGGCAGGAAAATTATTGTGGTCTACGTAATAAAAATGGGGTGGAGGGACAATTGAAGTAGGGAAGTATGATGGATGGGTGTTTATAAGGCTAAAGGAATTGAGATTGGTAGTAGTGTAGATGGGTCAATAGAGAGCAGAGTTGAAGTGGAGGATGATGGGCAGAGAGGGAACATGAGGAAAGTGAAGTATTTTTCAGGGGGTACTTTCCTATTTATACGCATGGATGGAAGGGTGTTGATGGTTTAGGAAAAGTCAGGAAGGAAGAAGAGGAGTAGAGAAATAATTTCTACTCTAGAATTTTTTGGATATTGGGAAGGATCTAGTCTCTTCTCTCATTATCTACAAAAATTGGGAGCCACGGGGATTACAACAGGTGTGTCAAATAACTCCTTTCTTTATTCTTACACTGGATTCTACTTAATGTATGAGCTTTTATTGTTGTTTATAGTTTGTTGGCCTATAAAGATGTCTTTAAAACCTCAAATCAACATGAGTTGTCAATAAAATTTCTTGAATTTGCACATCCAATTTCTCTGTTGACATGGGTATTGAAGTAGTATGTATTGTGCAGATTTTTAGGTTCATTTATACTAAAGTCCCATGTCATGTATGCATCATGACAATTTATAATTGGAAGTTTTTTTTCGATGTTGACCTTATCTTATATATTAGCCTACATAAAGATCACACATGGGAAGTGGACAAAAATTTGGTATTGTAAGTACACACTGACATAAATAAAAATAAAAACAAAGATATGGGATGCAACCAAGATATTATATGTTAAAATTTAAGATATTCATGAAAACAAATTGCAAGACAATGTGATAGTTTAATTCATTAGTCAAAAACTTACTGATTGGATGGAAGTAGACTAGTAGAGAAATATGAGAAAGTTTGAGACTATAACATAATGAGTGATGAGGTTTGTACATTAGTGCTACTGCTATAAAAAAAATGAATAAAAGAAAGAACCTTATATACATGTAGGAAGTGTCATCAGGTTGATAAGTAAATTACAATTGAAATACTATCTAGATGGGTTTTGTATTCTTAATCTTACTCATATACTGCTACTTATAGTTGAGCTCTTTAGGGATTAAGGTGAATGCCCTATCTGAAATAGGGTCAAAGAAAAAGTTTGTGCATCCAAAAGATGGCATGGTGTGTTTGAGATGTTTGGCATGTAGAAGAAACACACAGAGAAAAAAAACATGGTATATATATCCTAAAAGGAAGAGGGATAAGTGCCAAAGAGCCATTTTGTTTTAGGTCTTCAGAAAGGTCTTCAGTCACTTTTGGTTGTGACAACACTCCATCTTGGATGATCAAGTTCTAAATGATGGCTTTGAAAATATATGGCTTTGAAAATATATGACAACACTCCATAATGGATGGTAGGAATGCTATATATGAAGTTCAATTATGAATAAGTAGATACATAAATATATGGGTGCATATATATGGGTCGGATTACTGTGAGAAAAATCTCTCTATTTTCTAGGATAACTTCTATTTGTATTCATATATGTCTAGAGTATTCTTATGCTTTGCCTTTGTATCAACATGATGCTTAGAATGCATATCTCCATGACGATCTACAAGAAGAAATCTATATGAAGAAACAACCACTTTGGCCTACAAATTTTTGTTCTAACCATATTTATTATACAAGGGGGCCTTATATTCCTAATAATATATGTGTATGATATTGTGATCACAATTAATGATGGAGATGGCATTAGAAAACCTAAAAGGTTCATGCATAATCATTTTTATCAACAATTATCTTGGTAAGTTGACATATTTTCTTGAAGTTGAAGGCACAATAATGAAAGGGTCAATGCATTTTATTATTTTAAGGAAAATGTCCTTGATCTATTGGAAAAAAGTTGATCTCCTAGGATTATAGTCCGCCAAGCATTTGGTTGATGGCTATTGCCTAATAATGGAGAATTTTTAGCATGTAATATAGAACTTTGGTGGGGACAAAAGATTACTTAACTATTACTAGACACCATATATTTGTTGTAGCGAGCCCATAGTTTAGATATATGGACACTTCATGTGGGCATGATATTTTAAAATTCCATGTTAGGTGCTAAGCTTTAGGATGACATTTTAATATAGAAATAGAGATATTTTATAACATGAATGAATTGGGTAGGACCATCTATAGTAGACGATCTACAAAGCTGTCTTCGAGAATTCCTTGATGAATTTCTAGGTAATACTAGAAATTCATCAAGGAATTCTCAAAGATAGATTTTCCCCTCACCAAGCTCACCCGAAAGGATGACAAGTTCCTATGGTACAACCTGTGCAATACACAATTTTAGGAGTTGAAGGAAAAGCTTACCTCAGCCCCCATATTAATCATACACTCACGAAATCATGGGTGTGTCATCTTCAATGACGCATCAAAGATGGGTATAGGATGTGTGTTAGAGAAAAACCAGCACATTGTCACCTTTGCCTCAAGACAACTCAAGCCAAATGAGCTAAATTATCCAACCCACAATCTGGAACTTGTAGCAATTATTTATGCCTTGAAGATTTAGTAACACTATCTATATGGGGATACCTTTGACATCTTCACCAACCATAAGAGCCTAAAGTACATGTTGACTCAGAAGGACCTAAACCTGCGACAGCTGCGCTGGATGGAATATTTGAAGGATTTTGATTTCACCATAGCCTATCATCCATGTAACAACCCTGACCTGGGTTATGAGGTAACCCTATTTGTTTTGACTAATAAAGTTGCTTAGAACTTTAATATAATCCTCTAAGGTGTTTTGTTATTGTGTGACACACTTATGTTTCAAGTTTGGTCCCAATTGAATGTTGTTTGAGCAATTTTCCTTTATTTTGGACCAAAGTGCAATTTACCCAAATTGAGGGGCTATAATGCAAAATGTCACATGTTGAACATGCCTCATGTGTTGTAGCATCATTATTGAGAGAACGATGCAAGGTGGTGGCTTGTGGAAAGCCTAAATTCCAAGTTTGAACTTGTTTGAACAATGTTGGTACCTTGTGCACCAATTTTTTGGTACAAATTGTAATTTACCCAAAATGTGGGGTTGATATGCAAATTACCACCTCTAGAGTGTTCCTATTTCCTCTGTGTATCATTTAGAGGAGATAGAATGAATGATACACCATGTTTTATTCCATTATGAATGATGGTAATCTTGGTGATGAAATGACCAAGAAAAAGGGTTGAATTTGGAAGCTTAACATGAGTTTATCAAGTTGAAAAGCTTATATATGAGTGCCTATCGGCCATGGATCCCAAGGAGGTGTACCATATCGTTTTGTGAACTCTTGGAAAAGGCCATATCGTGAAAAGCACCTCAAGGAGGTGAGGTGTGATGGCCAACAAGTTTCCTTAGAAAAAGTGTATCGGCTTGACTTAAAATAGAGATTAAACCTAGATGACTTATCCAAATGGATAAGAAATGGACGAATTTGCATCCCTAGATGATTCTCAACTGTTTTGCAATACAATATAAATGATTATGCATGCTTGTACACGTGTCACCCATGCATGACACGTGGCACCTACTAGCTCAAAATGTTGACACCTCATTTTTGCCTTTCTTCATGAACAACAAGTATATATACCCCTAGTTTCACCGCTTGGTGTAATTTTGTGACCCTTACCACCCTCCTACCCTAAGGTATCGTTCATATAGCTCCCATATCGTGAATTGATGCTGTGGTATCATGCCTGGGCCTTGGGATATCGCCCATGGCAAGACCATATCGCCCAAGTAGGTGATATCAGCCATATAGGGTGATATCGGCCATAGAGTGAAGTGTTTTGACTCCAAGTGAGTGTTATATCGTGCAAGTGAGTATCATATCATTCAAGAGGGGTGGCATGTCGTGCAAGAGAACAAGGGTATTGTTCATAGGCCTTGTATATCGTCCATAGCAAGTATATCGGCCATACCATGTTGATATTGCCCATAGCAAGTCGATATCAGCCAATTGAAGTGATTTTCGCCACAAGTGAGGGGGTATCGGCCACAAGCAAAGTTGTGTTGGCCAAGAGGAAGTACATATCGACCAAGAGTGGTAGGGTGTCTTCCAAGGAGCTAAGGAACTCAAAACTTAACCCTAAGGTAAGATATAGTTGTCTTCAAGCTTGAATTGAAGCATGGAATTAGGGTTATGATCTACCTTTCTTTTCTTCTTCACCAATTGCTTATCCATGGTGATTCCTTGTATATGAAGGAGTTGTGAACGAGCCTTGGACCTTTTATAAAGTCATCTTCAACCTTAGGAACATGGATCTTTGGACCTTGAAGCTTTGAAGTGGTTCTTAAGGCGGGTTATATAACTTGAACTCCATTATGTTATTATTCATCACCTAAATTGTTGTATTTAATGATCTACTTTTAATTCCAAAATTTCCTGAAATATTTGATGAAATTATGAGTTCTAGTAGTTTCTTATACCTGTTGACTTGAACTATAATAGTTAGAATAAAGGTCTAGAGCTTAAAGATTGTGATATCACCTTATCAAAGTGATATCGGGTGTATGCACATAAGCAAGCACCTCAAACCCGATATGATGATGCACCTATTTCACTAAAATGATATGAATAGGTTTGTAAACCTTATTGAACGATATGGGGGTGTAGTATACACCTCTTACACGATAGGAAGTCTATTATAGACTCCATGCACGATACAAGGTCAATTGTATACTTGTAAGTTGACAAGAAACCCTAAATTGGGTAACCCAATATAAGTGAAGAGTAACAAGTGTTATTGCATGATATGATCATATGATACATCATTGATACTTAGTATCATGAGGCCTACATGACCTTGTATGACATGGTTGCACGACATGGTTGCATGACATAATTGCACGACATGGTTTCACGATAGGGTTGCACGATACACAACCCTAGATGATATGGTAACCCTAACCCATCATGGCTAACCCTAGATGGTGACTAGCCCGATAGGGTGATTGAATGTACTTCTAGCCCAACATGGTGATGGGTTGATATCTCATAAATATCATGGGTGACACATACATATATCTTGTGCCTGATATGAGGTCAATAAGGTACCTCATGCCCGATATGGAGACAAGTGCAAATCCTAGCCCGATATGGTGAGTGTCTATACACCTACAACCCGATATGGTGAACATATGCACATGATTTAACCCTATACACCTTGTAAAGGTAAGGGCAAGACACTCTTAGGAGTGATGAGTGTAACACCAAGTAATGGTGTGGATAATACCTTGATAGGTGACACACCTAGAGTGGTTGATAATGGTTAATTCTATATCAATAATGCCTTAATCCGAGATGAGTTCATATCATTAATTATGGTTGAATAATTCAATTGTGTGACTTATGACCAATACATTACATGATAAATGTAATGAGCTAGTGCATAAAGTATTAGGATGGGACATACCCTAATACAAGATAAGTTGATGAACTTAAGTATGTTAAAAGTGATGAGGGAAGTGATATATCAAGACATGATAGATATCACATCCAGCACTTCAAGGTTGATGCACCTTAAATCCAATATATTTGGATGAGTAACACATGAAGTGTGTGATGCGATGATTTTGAGTCACATTTATAGACTTGTTTTACTTGTGTTTTATGCATCTACTGGTCTTTTTTGTGGTTATTATTGCATAATTCATTTACTTTAGTCTATGATCCTTTTCAGTGTCAAATCTCCCTTATTCTATTGTTTTGAGCATAAATGATTACAATAATATGTTTTATTTCAGATTATGTGGTTTTGTGTTGCAATTTCAAGAAAAACACATATCTGCAGCTATCGATACCATCGACAGCTATCGATACTATCGACACAGCCACAGGTTGCCAGCCGCAAGGAGCAGCACAGAGTCGATACCATCGATGAGGGTCGTCGATGGTAGCAACGTACCTTTAGGTTGCTGGCGAGCAGATGGTCGATACTATCGACCATAAAGTCGATACTATCGACCCCAGAAGATTCAGCGACGGAAAAGGACAAAACTGACGCCTAAGGGTGTCGATACCATCGACCCGTGTCGATGGTATCGAGTCAGCATCAGGCACAACAAAGAAAAGAAAAAAAGACTTGCCGATATCACGCAGAGTCGATACCATCAACCCGTGTCGATGGTATCGACACCGTCAGATGCAAGTTTGTTTCAGATCAATCTAAATCTGACGGCTGTGATATTTTTGCAACCTAACTCGGTGATTATACCTAATGATGGCGGCCAGGAGCAATCTATCACGTCATTAGCCGCTGCACACGTCCCGAGAAGGTGTGGAGAGAAGAACGGAGCCCAGAAGCACGCCCTGATCATTTCAGAAGCCGAAGAAGACGTTTTCCACCGCCGAAAGGTTGTAGATCATGCATTCCACACCGAGGAATGCTTGGATATTCTCCGTTCAGGGGTTTCTTTACTTATTCACGTTTTTCTCCATGTTTCCCCTTTTCTCTACCATGTTTTGCTCTGAGATGAACATGCGGGGCTAATCCCCTTTGTCTTTAGGACTGGGAGTAGCCCGGGGAAGCATTGTATGACATTTTTATCATAGTAATTCATCATTTATCTCTTAAATCCGTGGTATGATTTCGTTTTCTCAATTATATTGTTATGCTTGATCACCATAATGATAATCTAATGCCTTTAATTACTTTGAAAGAAGAATTAACGGTTGAAAAGAGATGAAATTCACATTAATTAACAAATCCCTTGAACAAGGTGATGTAAGGTTAATGGTGGAAACTCATAGGTTGATTCTAATGCACCTAGTTTAGGATATAGGTTACTACGATGGTGGAACCGAACTAGACATAGGTAGTGAATTGTACCACGACAGTGGGCAATTCTGATTACAGGCCACTACCCGGATTGAGAGATGAACTTGTTTAACTATATAAAAATTCATGCAATAAAAACTCGCGGTGAAACCACAATCCTAAAGATATCCATTTGAATTGATTAAATTAAACCTTTAATCGATTGGTTTGTTTTATTTTATTTTCTTTTTAATTTACAACAACTCTCAAACTCTTTTAATCAGTTTAGATGATTGCGAACAGTTAGTAGTAGTCTACCGATAGTTTAGTGTCCCTGAGTTCGACTCGGGCCTCACAAGGGCCTATACTACATTGACGCGTGCACTTGCGTTCTACGCACGGAAAAAGCGTGTCAAGTTTTTGGCGCCGTTGTCGGGGACACGGTAATTGTCGGCACTACGAGTGTTGTAAGCGGCCATTCTAGGCCACTTTTTAATCTTTATTATTCTTAAATCATTTTAAAAATTTATAGTTTATCTTGCACATTTTGTAATCATCTAGCACAGTACTGAACTGAAATTACCATTTTGTAGGTACTGTGCATGGTGCAGACGCGTAGCACCGACTACACGCAACAGGCACCAGAGGTTCCACTGCCGGGATCTGACGATGAGGAGGATTACAATCAAGACCAACTGGAAGATATAGATTCTGACTCAGAACAAGAAGCCATGGCAGAAGAGCAGACGATATGGGAGAAGATAAAGGCTTCTTCATCATCTGCTTCAAAGGGGCCAATCAAGAAGCAGGTGATCAACATTCCAACTTATAAGATTGATCATGCATTAATAAACTTGGTCAAGTAAAATGCATTTCATGGGCTCAAGAACGAAGACTCGGTGACTCACATAAGTCAATTCGTGGAGAAATGCGATATGATCAAGATAGACATGTTCCCGCAGGAGACACTGTACCTGAAGCTTTTTCCGAGCTCTCTGGCGGGAAATGCACGTGAATGGCTACACAATCTTGATGATGAGTATGTGGAATCATGGAACCACATGGTGGAAGTGTTCTTTGAAAGGTTCTTTCTGCCCGAGAAGACAAATGATATGATCAGAAAAATTCATAACTTTAGTCAAAAAGTAGGAGAAACTTATTCGGAGACCTGGGAGCATTTTCAGATTATGCTGAGGAAGTGCCCACACCATAGTTTGGACAAGGAGAAACAAGTTAAAATCTTCTATTTTTCTCTTTCGGAACATGATAGAAGTAATCTGGATTCAGCAGGTTCAGGGTTCTTCCTAAACAACAAAGGTACGATGTGTTGGGAGATTCTGAAAAATATGGCAAAGAAGAAATTTTGGGGCGACAGGGATGCACCAGAACAAGTGAAAGTTGCAGGTGAGTCCAGGGCCATCAAGGAGTTGAATGATAAATTAGACCTTTTAGCCAAGAAATTGCTTGCCAAAAAAGATGCAGAATCCGATGAGGAAGCCCAGGTAAAATTTATGCAACAACAGGGCTATAGAAATTATGATTATGCTTGGAGGAAGGATAAGAAATTTGCATGGAAAGATCCAAACAACTTCCTACAAGATCCAGATGCAAAGCCACAACCAAGGGCTGAAGACAAAAGCACTGAGTTGCTTAGTCAAGTGGTGCAGCAAAATCAGGAGATGATGAGCATGTTTAGTAAGCAGTTGTAGTCCCAAGGTGAGATCTTGACTAAGTTTGGGCAAACATTGCAAAGCCATGGAGCATAGATGAGGGCATTAGAGACGACTGTGACCCAGATTTCCAATGAAGTGGCGGCCATGAAGCATGCCAATCAACAAAGACAGGCTACGAATGCAGAGGTTGTTCAAGCACATCATCAAGTTAAGTACATATATGTGATTACTGAGGCAGAGCCCCCGGTGGTGGAAGTCTAGGATAAAAGCAAAATGATTTTTGATACAGAGGCTACACCGAAAATACCATATCCTCGCAGTCATTATGGTCTACCATGCAGATATGTTCCATTCAGAAAAACCCGCCAAGAGCCCATCACGGTCGCTCCCGTACCTAGGCAAGAAGAGCAGGTGAAGGTCATGCGTCATGGTGAAGCTACATTCCCTATGAGGGATGAGCCGCCACAAGTTGCACCTGTTGCAAATGATGTACCAAAGCCTACGCCAGAGGGTGACATTGAAGCCAGCTTAGGGGAGGAGACCCCGAAAATCCCATATGTGCCACCTCATAAGCGTCTAAATGAGGCATTCGTGTCTTTTCCGGACAGCCCGAGGCCAAAGAAAGAGCATCGGTACTACATAAAGTTCTTGGAGATGTTTAGGAAACTCCATATCAATATTCCGTTAGTGGAAATGATAGAGCACATTCCAGCTTACGGAAGGTTTATTAAAGAAATCATCACCAAGAAAAGGCAGATCAAAGACACAGATGTTTGCCGGGTGAATCAGATGGTGAGCTCAATTATCCATGGGAGTCTACCACAGAAGAGGAAAGATCCGGGAGGTTTCTACATACCATGTTCTATAGGCGGTCAACATTTTCCACAAGCACAGTGTGACTCAGGGGCCAGTATTAATCTTATGCCTCTGTCCACATTTCAAAAGCTTGGGTTGAAGGAACTAAAGAAGTCTAGTATGACTATCGAGCTGGCGGATGGGTCCATTGTGAATCCATACGGAGTGTGCGAGGATGTACTTGTCAAAGTAGACAAGTTTATCTTTCTGGTGGATTTCATCGTCATGGACATGCCACAGCTTAAAGGTTTTGAGATGCTATTAGGTAGGTCGTTTCAAGCAACGGCTGATGTTGTTACTGCTATTGGAAAAGGTACTTTGACGTTGGGGATTGGCCAGGATCGAGTTGAGTTCAAACTACCGCATGATCCCCTGGGCACACTCTCCAAAGCTCCAAAGTGATGAAGCTTTATTCGTCTAGCCTAAGACGTTAAATAAGGGCGCTTGTTGGGAGGCAACCCAACCATCGGTAGCTTCGTTTGGTTTCTTTCATATTTGTACTTTGGTTTGATTTGATTTTTTTAGTGTAAAAATGATACCTTGATCGTTTGTTCAATGTGCAGGACTGAGGCAGGGTCGATACCATCGACCCTTGTGTCGATGGTATCGAGATACGCACAGGTAGGCAGCTGCAAAAATCGCTCTACGTCAATACTATCGACGGCCTCATTGATGGTATCGACACACCATCAAGTTGATCGAACAAATGAGGTCGATAGTATCGACACGGGCGTCGATACTCGCAAGATCTCTGGAGATATTCAGATGAAAATTGTCTCAGTGAAGTCGATACCATCGACGGGCCTATCGATGGTATCGACCCAGTTACATGCAGAAAGCGGCGGCCGGGCCTCGCGAGGGTGTTTGCCCTAAGAAGAGTCGATACTATCAACTTGCATCGATGGTATCGACGCGACATGTCACCGATCCGCGAGGGGAAATCAACGGCGATCGCTGCACCAAGAGATTCGATCTGTGGGAAGGGTCGATACCATCAACCCTCGTCAATGGTATCGACGCATCATCGATCCGGGCCCCCAAATCAGGCTATCAATAACCGTCGATACTAGCGGAAGACGGATTGTGCTACAGGAGTCGATACCATCGACTTGCGTCGATGGTATCGACGGGCATATAGCAGCGCCGGCCACAGTTATAAAAGGGATGGATTGTTGTCATATGACGTCACACCTTCAGATTTTTCCTCCTCCACTTGTGTCGAGCATCTTGTCGAGCGATCGGAGCCCGGCTATGAGCATCCAAGGAGCGTGTTCTTACACGAGCCTTCACTGAGCGGAGATTGTCTTCTCCGACCTTCACCAAGGTACGTCTTCTATCCCTTCTTCCTCGATAATGGTGCATACCGCCGGAGCATCTTCTTCACGCGTGACACCAATGGAGATCCCAGTGTTTATTCCTCCACCTACTGCATCTGTTCTGAGACCGCGGATTGTCCATCCTTCCACGGAGGTCAAGAAGGTTTACGAGGAACTGATGAAGAGAAAGATAGAGCCGACCCGCTACGTCAACCGGGACATGATCCGCAATCTTGGGTTCGAGGCCAATCTTGCCTACGTTCTCAAGGGGCAGGCAAGGCATACGGGCAGGAGGCCCGATGAGATAGAATTCCACACCGACGGCCAGCCATTCTTTGGTGAATGGCCCACATACAAAGAGCTAGTGGTGGAGTTCATGGCGTCGCTGGATATATGCGTCATGCCAAACGACATCATCGCCACTGATCGGGAATGGATCAAAGGCCGCGTTTCTTTCCGGCTGTACAACAATGATTACACTCTTACCCTCAAGCAGTTCAACTCCATCTACAACTGGAATCATGGGCAAGATCAGTATTGGAGGCCAGACAACCAGACTGATTATGATGCTATTTTCGTCGAGCTAGTGACTGTGCCTCTGGGAAAATTTGTGAGCTACCACAACGCGGCGGTGGCGGATTTCGAGCATCCGTTCATGCAGATTCTTCACCGCATGCTCTGCACCACCCTGTTTGCTCGTGGTGACCTGTCTCTCAGCAAGTTTCAAGAGACAGATTTGTTTTTCCTGCACAAGTTGCTGAAGCGAGAAGAGTGTAATTGGGGTGCGTTCTTCTTAACGCGCTTGTTGGCTGTAAAGAGGAGTACGTGGAAGGCTCCAATCCACTTTGGCGGGCTCATCACACCGCTGACCTCTTATCTTGGGTTAAATTTCTCCCAGCTTACTCCCCTCTCCAACAGGAGCAAGGTCAACTTGCAGCATCTGCACCGCTCCAACCTCATCCTGCTTCGTGATGGCTTGGCATATGCACACTGCCGTGTCAATCAAGCATATCAAGAGTGTTCACTTCCAGACCCCGTCTTCCACATCGCCGGCGCTCAGCATTTCAGATGGCCTGTTATAACCATTGAAGACTCGGATGAAGACGGCGGCAATGACGACAATGACAATGACAGCGACGAGCCTGAAGAGGAAGAGGAGGCTTTCACCCCTCTTCGTGTATGAGTGGCACCTAGGAAGCGTCCCCGCATGCATCCGGGTGCATCTTCTTTTTCGCAGCCTCCACCACCACAGCCCTCACAGCAAAGCGAGGATGTCTACTCCATGCAAGGGATGTATGCAATGCTGCAGGATATTCATCAGATGTAGCAGCAGCATACAGCATCATACACCGGTATTCAGGATACGACGAATCGGGTGCTTGATAACCATAGGGCTATTTTTGAAAATGAGCGCCTCCTTCTCGACAACCAACAGCACATCCACGACAGGTTGCATAGGATGGAGATGCAGCAGCAGCCCTTCTACGATCATTACTGGAGCTAGAATTACTTTGGGGGTATCCACAACCTCCGCCCATGCCTCAGTATGATCCGAGCTTTCAGGGGCAGTACCCATCTTGGGACCCCACGGCCCCATAGTACCCTCCTCCTCCTGAAGAATGATTGGTATCACTGTTCCACCTTTTAAGTTTGTTTTTGACTATGAGGCCATAGTCGAATTCAAGCTTAGGGGGGGGGGGTTGGAACAGCTCTATCCTTTAGTTTTCTCAGTTTTTAAGTTTATTGTTTTGTCTTTTGTCATTTATTTCTTGTAGTTATTAGTTGTTTGTAGGATTCACACTCTATCTAGTGTAATTATGGATGTCTTAAGTCATGTGTCATCTCGTTTCTTGTACTTGGGAATTAGGGGCAAATTTGAAAATTTTTAGTGTTATTGCAAGCTTGTGTTGTTAAACTTTGAGCACATAACTTAAGGAAATAATTGGGTTTGTCAACTCTAAAATAGAAAATCACAACTGTACATTCTCATGATTCATGAAAAGTGGACGGAATTGGTTGTTTGAGCCTAAACTGATCAAATGATAATGAGATTTTAATTTGAAATAAGAGAGAAAAACCTCTTAATTACTACACAGGTCAATAAGGAGGGACACATAATAATTTTCAAAGGTTCAGTCAATTAGTCTTTTGATCTATCCACCCCATTGTTTTCATATTCCACCATAAGAATTGGAAGTACATTACGGTTTTAATTTCTTTGATTGCATTCCATGTAGATAGGTCCTGCATCGCAACTATTTCCACATATCTTGCATGAAAATAAAAAATTAGAGTAGTTATACATGCACAGTATCCTTAGGTGCATGTCATTTAATTGCATAATTATCATTTTGTAGCTGCATTCACATCTTTTGTGCATATGTCGTACATCATGCATCTTATGTCTTCTGAAACATTAAGGGTGATGAACTTGTTCTATACCTTCTGAATGTGTCAAATGTATACGTTATGCAGCATTAAGTGAGCCCAACAAACATTTCGTTGTCAGCTATGAAAATGAGGATTTAAAAAAAAGATTTAAAAAAAAGAGAAAAAAAAGTAGTGAGAAGCAAGTAGGATTGAGAGGGAGAAAGGAACATAGTCTCACCTGCATTTTAAAGAAGAATAAGTACATGATGTAGTTCTCCTAGATATTCCATCTCATCTTGAGACGGGATGTTAGTGCACACATCATTCCACCCAAATGTAGGCATTAGGGCATTTTCATTTGCATATGCATCATTTAGGTCATTAATGTTTTGTGCATGTTAAAATTGTATAATGATTCCATTTCATCTATGAGCCACCCATTCCATCCACCCGTTGCTCGAATTGGTAGGCCATTGTGATTTTATCCTCACTTGTTAATATCAGGAGAGTTGCTTCCATGTAGATGGTAGTTAGGGCGAGCAACGTAGAATAGGAGATCACAAGACGCACTGAGCCTGAACTGGAGAATTTCATTATGTTAACTACCTTATATGATAGTGTTCATCAATTTTGAGGTAGATATCTTTTATGGATGATTACTGTCGCCTTTAGGGTAATTATCATTTCATGGTTAGTGATGGTTGGTTTGTGAATGTCTGGTGGGGATCATATGGTGATGTTTGTTGTGATAATCTGTTTTTTAGTTGACCCTCGCAATTCTATTCTAAGGTTTTGTTGCTTGAGGGCGAGCAATGTTCAAGCTTGGGGGAGTTTGATGCGATGATTTTGAGTCACATTTATAGACTTGTTTTACTTGTGTTTTATGCATCTACTGGTCATTTTTTTGGTTAATATTGCATAATTCATTTACTTTAGTCTATGATCCTTTTCAGTGTCAAATCTCCCTTATTCTATTGTTTTGAGCATAAATGATTACAATAATATGTTTTATTTCGGCTTATGTGGTTTTGTGTTGCAATTTCAGGAAAAACACATATCTGCAGCTGTCGATACCATCGAAAGCTGTCGATACTATCGACACAGCCACGTGTTTCCAGCCGCAAGGAGCAGCACAGAGTCGATACCATCGACGAGGGTCATCGATGGTAGCAGCGTACCTTCAGGTTGCTGGCGAGCAGATGGTCGATACTATTGACCATAACGTCGATACCATCGACCCCAGAAGATTCAGCGATGGAAAAGGACAAATCCGACACCTAAGGGTGTCGATACCATCGACCCGCGTCGATGGTATCGAGTCAGCATCAGGCGCAACAAAGAAAAGAAAAGAAGACTTGCCGATATCGTGCAGAGTCGATATCATTGACATGTGTCAATGGTATCGACACCGTCAGATGCAAGTTTGTTTCAGATCAATCTAAATCTGACGGCTGTGATATTTTTGCAACCTAACTCGGTGATTATATCTAATGACGGTGGCCAAGAGCAATCTATCACGTCATTAGTCGCTGCACACGTCCCGAGAAGGTGTGGAGAGAAGAACAGAGCCCAGAAGCACGCCACGATCATTTCGGAAGCCGAAGAAGAGGTTTTCCACTGCTGAAAGGCTGTAGATCATGCATTCCATGCCAAGGAATGCTTGGATCTTCTCCGTTCAGGGGTTTCTTTACTTATTCACGTTTTCTCCATGTTTCCCCTTTTCTCTACCATGTTTTGCTCTGAGATGAACATGTGGGGCTAATCCCCTTTGTCTTTAGGACCAGGAGTAGCTCGGGGAAGCATTGTATGACATTTTTATCATAGTAATTCATCATTTATCTCTTAAATCTGTGGTATGATTTCGTTTTCTCAATTATATTGTTATGCTTGATCACCATAATGATAATATAATGCCTTTATTTAATTTGAAAGAAGAATTAACGGTTGAAAAGAGATGAAATTCACATTAATTAACAAATCCCTTGAACAAGGTGATGTAAGGTTAATGGTGGAAACCCAGAGGTCGATTCTAATGCACCTAGTTTAGGATAGAGGTTACTACCACGGTGGAACCGACCAAGACATAGGTAGTGAATTGTACCACGACAGTGGGCAATTCTGATTACAGGCCACTACCCGGATTGAGAGATGAACTTGTTTAACTATATAAAAATTCATGCAATAAAAACCCGCGGTGAAACCGCAATCCTAAAGATATCCATTTGAATTGATTAAATTAAACCTTTAATCGATTGGTTTGTTTTATTTTATTTTCTTTTTAATTTTACAACAACTCTCAAACTCTTTTAATCGGTTTAGCTGATCGCGAACAGTTAGTAGTAGTCTAACGATAGTTTAGTGTCCCTGAGTTCGACTCGGGCCTCACAAGGGCCTATACTACATTGACGCATGCACTTGCGTTCTAATCACGGAAAAAGTGTGTCAGTGTGTCATGTCAATTGTTACATTGAGATGTAATGAGATTAATGCAGTTTGATAAGTGTAGACTAACATACCTTGAGAAAGGGTTTAGCCTAGTTAATAAAGTATGATGTAATCATTCTCTGGTAAGGATGAGAGAGAAACTCATACCTTGTGTTGATGATCATGTAATGATAAATGATGAGAATAAATAAGTATGATTGAATACTTATGATATCAATGTTTGCTCCTAGATGTGTAGAGCAATGAATTAGGGTTTGAATTAATAATATGAACTTGAAACCCTATTTGGCAATAAAGGGAAACCCTAACCCTATTAGTTGTTGCCTAGTGAAAGGTGACAAGATGTTTAATGGCCTTATGAGTCATGTGAATAAGTTGTTGCCTAGTGAGAGGTGACAAGATGTACAATGGCCTTGTGAGCCATGTTAATAAGTTGTTGCCTAGTGAGAGGTGACAAGATGAGCAATGGCCTTGTGAGCCATGTTAATAAGTTGTTGCCTAGTGAGAGGTGACAAGATGTGCAATGGCCTTGTGAGCCATGTGAATAAGTTGTTGCCTAGTGAGAGGTGACAAGATGTGTGATGGCCTTGTGAGCCATGTGAATACTTGCACAACAAGTGAAATGAATACCTTGGTCTGAGGACCTAGAGGTAATGGTTACCTGTTATAGAAGTAACAATGTTATGTGATGATCTAAGGGTTTGAATACCCATATCCAGCAATCATGATAATAATTATGTGAAGGGATGAGAATTCCCAGTAATGTGATAAGGGACTGAGATCCCAAGTATCATGTGTTTTAAAGATTTGAAAAGTATGTGATAGATGTAGTATACCTTTCTTTGTAGCATTTGTCATAATAATTCATGTGTGAAAACTTGACTGATGCTAAAAGAATATGGTAATGCACTTAATTACTCATGTGGAATTTTATCATGTAGTGCCCTGGCCATAGATCCATCATCGTCAGCAGCTGGTGATGGTGAAACGGGTTCTCCTACGGGTTAATCTGGAGCGCATATTGTTGAATATGCGGGGTTGCTCCTAGCCACAAATAGGAAGGTTAGAGTACAACTTCGGTTGTAGACTCCAGAGCACGGTTTCAGGCCCATGGCTCAGTGTGATAAGAGCATGGTGAATAGGCCCATGGATCAGTGTGATAGATCATGAATACGTTCATGGCTCAGGGAGCACAGTGAACTGGCTCGTGGCTCAATTCACTAGCACCGACACCTGTACCAAGGTGGGCTAGGCGGAGGGTAGCCTGACCCTGTGTGACTAAGGTCACTTAAGCAAGAGACTGCGGTCCTGCTTGTGGTCTCGCACTGACTGAGACGTGGGAGGTCATGGAGTTTGGCTCTTCCATGGACCTTGTATGGTACCGATTTTGACTTCGCAATGGTCGGTTGGATTTGAGTGGTACGTCTCACTTCCTCAGGGCATAAGTGTGATTGTAAAATGTAATCAGTCGTATAGCATGTTTGCTAAAGGATTGAATACGAAAATAATTGGCTGATGTTACATTTCTTTTATGCATCCTTAGTGGATAGATGTTATTTATGTTTCTTTACATTCCCTGCAAGGCAGATAGATGATTGATAACTCTACCATGGGTAGATGCAATGTTCTCCTTGAGAAAGGAGATTACTACATTTTGTTCATATAATGAATTATCCTACTTATTAATATAAAAAGAACCTTTTCTCAGTTTATAAATGCTTAATTTGTGATAATAATATGGTCGGAGGAGAGTTATATCTCTCGCTGGGACAATTACAATTGTCTCACCCCCGTGGGACCCAAATTTTTAAGTAGACGTGCACGAGGAGGTGAAGACCTTTTTGCAGAGGAAGAACAACAGTTGAGGCAGCAGTGACAGCTCAGGTTGAGTGTATTGTCTGTCATGTCTTGTAGATATGAGTCCTATGTGTCATCTCTGTACTCTCAGGTCCTTGGAGTTGGTTCGTACTCTTTTTATGATCAATAAGAGATTTTGGCTTACGCACCTCGAGGTTTTATGTTGCTCATGTCTAGTTTGGTAAAGCAATTGTTATATGTTATTCTTGAGATGAGATGTACCAGATATGTACAATGTGAATAATGATGTATATAAGGTTTTGGACCTTTCAGTAAGAGTTTTCCTTAGAATGGATCTCTTTGAAAATTGGTTTTAATTTTTAGTGATTTTTGTTAATCTATTGTTTATGTTTAATTCCGCTTAATTAGTAACGATTTGATTGTCGGTCGCTACAGTTTTGGTATCAAAGCTTAAGGTTCGCTGAGTCTACAGAGACATAGGACTAAGGTGTTGAGTCTGTGTTAGTGTCCTCCAGTATACCCTATAGTGGCTTTTGCTTGTGCAGAAGAAAGGGTGAAGTTTATAAATGACTTGGGAACACGATGAATACATTGTTGAGGGCAATGTTGTTGCACAGGAAAGGGTGCAAGGGATCAGGCAAGAGAAGAATGAATGCCTGAGAATTCCCATCATGACCCGATCAGGATAGGGAATCCTATGTTTATGCTCTTGTTGGGCAGGTTAGGACAACAATGATGCATATAGTAGATTGGATACTAGCATTACAACCTAGGTTACCAGTCCTCAATACAGAAACTTTGGGCTTTGAAAGGGTTCCTGAATGACATAGTCATGTTGGAACAGTGGAAAATGTGGGAAAGATTAACATATGGCAAGAAAGTAGAGTCTGCCATAAGTTTAGACAGATAGTATATCTGTGATGGCAGTGCCCAAGAAGGGGAAATAAGCGGAGAATTAAGGAAATGTCATTACAATTCCAGAGACTTTTGCCTAGTGGTTCTAAAAAGTCAAAAGTAACAACATGAAACAGCTAGACTCTATGGGTTGAGTCAACCTAAAGCGGTGGATGACCGCGAGGGGTAACAATCAGATAGAGCTTTTTCGTTTTGATATGCCTTCTTTTGATGTTACCTGATAATCCTAAAAAGGATTGCTGTTATGGACTTCCCTATTGATTGTCCTATGGGGATATAGGGAAGAAATGATGAGAATTAGAATTTATATTATGTTCAGTATTCTTTTAAATGCTCTATAATTGCTCTTATCTGTGTGAAAAAGGATGAGGTATAGAAGAGATGCCTGGAGAAAATCCAGGAATGTTAAATCATGTGTTGGTTATTACACGAAAAGTAAGGAATATGATAGTAAACAAAGTGCATACTACTTAATCTCAGTACTTGTATACCCTGGCCAGGTATATAATTATTGGAGATAAGTTGAGTATGGAACTCTTAGATTGTTATCTTTCTGATTACTCTGATCAAGTAGTCATTCTGAGACAATCTAGTGAGTATAATGAAACTGGAAATATGGTATGGACATGTATATCACATCCTAAGTGCAATAAAGTGGAATCTGAGATGATCTCAGATCAATCTGTATGAATGAGGAAATGAAAAGTATAATCCTCATGATAAGAGAATGAGAACAAGGGAGATGATCCCTGTCAAATAAAGCATGTGTGAATAGTAAAGATCTTTTCCCATGATGTGGAAATGGGAAATATGATAAAATCACAAAATGACTCATGAATAGTTGAAAGTTCATGCAATAATCAGAGGAGATGATAATCTCTTCTCTTTGATAAACAACCCTAGATTATGATGATGGGGTGATAATAGGAATATGTTCCTTTGTGTTCTTTCCCTTCTGGGACATGGTAATCATGTGGGTCTTATGACACTTGATGTGCATAAGTTAAAAATGTTCAATTGATGGATACTTAGAAAAGTATCAGTTTGTCTTGGACTTTGGTTCCAAGATAAAGATATGTGTAACAAGTAATGTCCCAAGATGAAAGAAAGATGAGGATGTGATGTGTTTTCGACACATGTGATGGATACCAAGATAAGAAATTCTGGTATCTAAGAAGTATCAAGTGAAATGGCAAAGTAAAAGCATAACTCCTAATCAACTGATTTATGTGGGTTACCTGGGATGGCCAACTGTGAAATCAGTCTAGTTATATAAAATAGTATGGACATCACATGTTAGGGGTTTATGCTCCGCATAAACATAACATCGATAAGGATGTACTATTTGAAGGAACAATTGTAAAATCATTGTGGGAAAAGCTTATCAAGCTAAAAATAATTTCTTAGAATACCCCTATCTAGATCTGTTAAGGCAACTTATATATAACATCTAAAGATACCTCTAAGATAAGTTCTTAATTGATAAGTAACCTCCCCTTATTATAAGAGAATGTACAACTAATGAGATAGTTGGTACACGTAGTAAGAAAGTTTAATGTTGTGTCAGTAGATTAGATGACACAGCAGATATATGACAAGACTTGTAGTCACAGGTGGGTGACAGAACATGACTCTGGTCTTTCCTTTAAAAGTAAAATGCTAAATGAGGAGTATGGGAGAGTTTCCCAGAATCTTGTCACATAAAGTTGTAAGTTGAGAAAGGTGACAAATCAGTAAGGTATGACACCTGAGTTAAATAAGGTATGAATGATGTTTCCCTTACTAAGAAAGTATTACCTGACATAGAGTTGACTCTACAGTCAATAATGAAAAAGACAGTGGAATATGTGCCATGTGTGAAAGATTCAATGATAACCCTATGTGGAAGAACTTTGTGTTGATCAAAGTTCTATGTCATCTCCATGACATTAAGATGTTATGTGGAGACTTGATGGTATGATGAATGAATAATATATGTCTTCCTTTACCTGGGATTTCGGGGACGAAATCCTTGTTAGGGGTTTATAACTTGTAACAACCCTAACCTGGGTTATGAGGTAACCCTATTTTTTTAATAATAAATTTGCTTATAACTTTAATATAATCCTCTAAGGTGTTTTGTTATCGTGTGACACACTCATGTTTCAAGTTTGGCCCCGATTTAATGTTGTTTGAGCAATTTTCCTTCGTTTTGGACCAAAGTGAAATTTACCCAAATTGAGGGGCTATAATGCAAAATGTCACATGTCGAAAATGCCTCATGTGTTGTAGCATCATTATTGAAAGAATTATGCAAGGTGGTGGCTTGTAGAAATCCTAAATTCCAAGTTTGAAGTTGCTTGAACAATGTTTGTACCTTGTGCACCAATTTTGGTACAAATTGTAATTTACCCAAAATGTGGGGTTGATATGCAAATTACCACCTCTAGATTGTTCATATTTCCTATATGTATCATTTATAGGAGAGATAATGAATGATACACCATGTTTGATTCCATTATGAATGATGGTAATCTTGGTGATGAAATGACCAAGAAAAAGGGTTGAATTTGGAAGCTTAACTTGAGTTGTATCAAGTTGAAAAGCTTATATATGAGTGCCTATCGGCCATGGAGCCCAACGAGGTGTCCCATATCATTTTGTGAACTCTTGGAAAAGGCCATATCGTATAAAGCACCTCAAGGAGGTGAGGTGTGATGGCCAACAAGTTTCCTTAGAAAAAGTGTATCGGCTTGACTTAAAATAGTGATTAAACCTAGATTACGCATCCAAATGGATAAGCAATGGACGAATTTGCATCCCTATATGATTCTCAACTGTTTTGCAAGACAATATAAATTATTATGCATGCTTGGACACGTGTCACCCATGCATGACACGTGGCACCTACTAGCTCAAAATGTTGACACCTCATTTTTGCCTTTCTTCATGAACAACAAGTATATATACCCCTAGTTTCACCCCCTTGGTGCAATTTTGTGACCCTTACCACCCTCCTACCCTAAGGTATCGTGCATAGAGCTCCCATATCGTGAAGGTATGTTGTGGTATCGTGCATGGGCCTTGGGATATCGCCCATGGCAAGACCATATTGCCCAAGTAGGTGATATCGGCCACAGAGTGAAGTGTTTTGACTCCAAGTGAGTGCCATATCGTGCAAGTGAGTATCATATCGTGCAAGAGGGGTGTCATGTCATGCAATAGCACAAGGGTATCGTGCATAGACCTTGTATATCGTCCATAGCAAGTATATCGGCCATACCATGTTGATATTTCCCATAGCAAGTCGATATCAGCCAATTGAAGTGATTTTGGCCACAAGTGAGGGGGTATCGGCCACAAGAAAAGTTGTGTCAGCCAAGAGGAAGTCCATATCGCCCAAGAGTGGTAGGATGTCGGACAAGGAGCTAAGGAACTCAAAACTTAATCCTAAGGTAAGATATAGTTGTCTTCAAGCTTGAATTGAAGCATGGAATTAGGGTTATGATCTACCTTTCTTTTCTTCTTCACCAATTGCCTATCCATGGTGATTCCTTGTATACGAAGGAGTTGTGAACAAGCCTTGGACCTTTGATAAAGTCATCTTCAACCTTAGGAACATGGAGCTTTTGACCTTGAAGCTTTGAAGTGGTTCTTAAGGTGTGTTATATAACTTGAACTCAATCATGTTATTATTCATCACCTAAATTGTTGTATTTAATGATCTACTTTTAATTCCAAAATTTCCTGAAATAGTTGATGAAATTATGAGTTCTAGTAGTTGCTTAGAGCTTTTGACTTGCACTATAATAGTTAGAATAAAGGTCTAGAGCTTGAAGATTGTGATATCACCTTATAAAAGTGATATCGGGTGTATGCACATAAGCAAGTACCTCTAACCCGATATGATGATGCACCTATTTCACTAAAATGATATGAATAGGTTTGTAAACCTTATTGAACAATATGGGGGTGTAGTATACACCTCTTGCACATAGGAAGTCTATTATAGACTCCATGCACGATACAAGGTCAATTGTATACTTGTAAGTTGACAAGAAACCCTAAATTGGGTAACCCGATATAAGTGAAGAGTAACAAGTGTTATTGCATTATATGATCATATGATACATCATTGATACTTAGTATCATGAGTCCTACATGACCTTGTATGACATGGTTGCACGACATGGTTGCATGACATAATTGCACGACATGGTTGCACGATAGGGTTGCACGATACACAACCCTAGATGATATGGTAACCCTAACCCGTCTTGGCTAACCCTAGATGATGACTAGCCCGATAGGGTGATTGAATGTACTTCTAGCTCAACATGGTGATGGTTTGATACCTCATAAATATCATGGGTGACACATACATATATCTTGTGCCCGATATGAGGTCAAGAAGGTACCTCATGCCCGATATGGAGACAAGTGCAAATCCTAGCCCGATATGGTGAGTGTATATACACCTACAACCCGATATGGTGAACATATGCACATTATTTAACCCTATACACCTTGTAAATGTAAGGTCAAGACACTCTTAGGAGTGATGAGTGTAACACCAAGTAATGGTGTGGATAATACCTTGATAGGTGAAACACCTAGAGTGGTTGATAATGGTTAATCCTATATCAATAATGCCTTAATCCGAGATGAGTTCATATCATTAATGATGGTTGAATAATTCAATTGTGTGACTTATGACCAATACATTACATGATAAATGTAATGAGCTAGTGCATAAAGTATTAGGATGGGACATACCCTAATACAAGATAAGTTGATGAACTTAAGTATGTTAAAAGTGATGAGGGAAGTGATATATCAAGACATGATAGATATCACATCCAACACTTCAAGGTTGATGCACCTTAAATCCAATATATTTGGATGAGTAACACATGAAGTGTGTCATGTCAATTGTTACATTGAGATGTAATGAGATTAATGCAGTTTGATAAGTGTAGGCTAACATACCTTGAGAAAGGGTTTAGCCTAGTTAATAAAGTATGATGTAATCATTCTCTGGTAAGGATGAGAGAGAAACTCATAGCTTGTGTTGATGATCATTTAATAATAAATGATGAGAATAAATAAGTATGATTGAATACTTATGATATCAATGTTTGCTCCTAGATGTGTGGAGCAATGAATTAGGGTTTGAATTAATAATATGAACTTGAAACCCTATTTGGCAATAAAGGGAAACCCTAACCCTATTAGTTGTTTCCTAGTGAAAGGTGACAAGATGTTTAATGGCCTTGTGAGTCATGTGAATAAGTTGTTGCCTAGTGAGAGGTGACAAGATGTGCAATGGCCTTGTGATCCATGTTAATAAGTCGTTGCCTAGTGAGAGGTGTCAAGATGTGCAATGGCCTTGTGAGCCATGTTAATAAGTTGTTGCCTAGTGAGAGGTGACAAGATGTGCAATGGCCTTGTGAGCCATGTGAATAAGTTGTTGCCTAGTGAGAGGTGACAAGATGTGTGATGGCCTTGTGAGCCATGTGAATACTTGCACAACAAGTGAAATGAATACCTTGGTCTGAGGACCTAGAGGTAATGGTTACCTGTTATAGAAGTAACAATGTTATGTGATGATCTAAGGGTTTGACTACCCATATACAGCAATCATGATAATGATTATATGTAGGGATGAGAATTCCCAGTAATGTGATAAGGGACTGAGATCCCAAGTATCATGTGTTTTAAAGATTTGAAAAGTACGTGATAGATGTATTATACCATTCTTTGTAGCATTTGTCATAATAATTCATGTGTGAAAACTTGACTGATGCTAAAAGAATATGGTAATGCACTTAATTAATCAAGTGGAATTTTATCATGTAGTTCCCTGGCCATAGATCCATCATCGTCAGCAGCTGGTGATGGTGAAACGGGTTCTCCTACGGGTTAATCTGGAGCGCATATTGTTGAATATGCAGGGTTGCTCCTAGCCACAAATAGGAAGGTTAGAGTACAACTTCGGTTGTAGACTTCAGAGCACGGTTTCAGGCCCGTGGCTCAGTGTGATAAGAGCATGGTGAATAGGCCCATGGCTCAGTGTGATAGAGCATGAATGCGTTCATGGCTCAGGGAGCACGATGAACTGGCCCGTGGCTCGATTCACTAGCGTTGACACCTATACCAAGGTGGGCTAAGCAGAGGGTAGCCTGACCCTGTGTGACTAAGGTCACTTAAGCAAGAGACTGTGGTCCTGCTTGTGGTCTTGCACTGACTGAGACGTGAGAGGTCATGAAGTCCGGCTCTTCCATGGACCTTGTATGGTACCGATTTCGACTTCACAATGGTCGGTTGGATTTGAGCGGTACGGCTCACTTCCTCATGGCATAAGTGTGATTGTAAAATGTAATCAGCTGTATAGCATGTTTGCTTAAGGATTGAATATGAAAATCATTGGTTGATGTTACATTTCTTTTATGCATCCTTAGTGGATATATGTTATTTATGTTTCTTTACATTCCCTACAAGGCAGATAGATGATTGATAACTCTACCATGGGTAGATGCAATGTTCTCCTTGAGAAAGGAGATTACTACATTTTGTTCATATAATGAATTATCCTGCTTATTAATATAAAAAGAACCTTTGCTCAGTTTATAAATGCTTAATATGTGATAATAATATGGTCGGCAGAGAGTTATATCTCTCGCTGGGACAATTACAATTGTCTCACCCCCGTGGGACCCAAATTTTTAGGTGGACGTGCACGAGGAGGTGAAGACCTTTTTGCAGAGGAAGAACAACAGCTGAGGCAGTAGTGACAGCTCAGGTTGAGTGTATTGTCTGTCATGTCTTGTAGATATGAGTCCTATGTGTCGTTTCTGTACTCTCAGGTCCTTGGAGTTGGTTTGTACTGGTTTTATGATCAATAAGAGATTTTGGCTTACGCGCCTCGAGGTTTTATGTTTCTCATGTATAGTTTGGTAAAGCAACTGTTATATGGTATTCTCAAGATGAGATGTACCAGATATGTACAATGTGAATAATGATGTATATAAGGTTTTGGACCTTTCAGTAAGAGTTTTCCTTGGAATGGATCTCTTTGAAAAATGGTTTTAATTTTTAGTGATTTTTGTTAATCTATTGTTTATGTTTAATTCCACTTAATTAGTAATGATTTGATTGTCATTCGTTACAATCCATGTAAGGCTAATGTGGTAGATGATGCCCTCAGTCGTAAGTGACTAAGTTGTGGGACTGGTTTGGTCACCAAATAGAAGAGACTGGAATACTTTGCAAGATGGACTGGACAACCTTTGGCATATAGAATCTATTTGGCCAATCCAAATAATGTCAGACCTATTGATTGAGCTTATAGCAGCTCAATTGGTCAGCCTAGATCTAGAAATGATGAAGGGCTTGATGGCAAATCCTCAAACACACCTCTCAGTGGGTGTAGATGGAAGAATCCAATATAAGCATCGTATTTGGGTTCTCGAGGGCTCACCCTTGAAGGCCCGCATTCTACAAGAAACTCATGGATCAAATTACACTATATACCTCAGCACCACTAAGATGTTCAAAGACCTATAGTGATTCTTCTAGTGGTCAAGAATGAAGCAAGACATAGCTGTGTATGTGGCTAGTTGTCTTACATGTTAGATGAAAAAGGTTGAGCACCAGTGACCTGGTGGGTTATTGCAATCTATCGAGATTCTTGAGTGGAAGTGGGACTTCATCACCATGGATTTTTTAACGACCTCACCTTTCAGCATTCCCCAATTAAGGAAGGACCTTAAAATTAAAAGCCATTACCTAAAACTCCCAAGATACAGATTTTAACAAATAACACATAATAGCATATATTTTCCATTATTTCATAAATATTATTTACAATAACTATAATGATGATCCTCTAAGGAGTTACAAGAATTTACAATAGAACTAATACATATTGCGAAGAAGTATCTAACTAATCCTCCTTTACTTCGCATTAATGTCTTCGGTGGATTTCAGCTGATTCATCATGTATTGATATCTTCATAGACTACATTTACCTAAAATGACATGAAACAAAATGTGGATAAGTATATTGCTATATTGTGTACGCGGGTGCATGAAAAGATGTATAAGTACATAACAACATATAATCATTCAATTACTTGCAAATAATAACTGGAATTTTCTTCGCATAATCTTACTTTATGTGATACTCGTAGTGGCATTATAGTTGAACGGAATGTAAATAAACATACAAAAGTTTATTTCGTCAATCCTCGAGAAATCCTCGAAAACACCAACAATCAATATTGTGAGTACTCATAAATGTAACCATGTATCCAATGTAGAACCATGCAAATCATGCAATCATATTCAAGTAGTTTAAGCATATCATCCAATCAAGAAAGCAAAGAGGAATCCAAGCAATTCAACATTTAATCTACATGTGTGTAAATTCTAAAATGTCACCATCACATTCTTCATATTAAACCCTACTCGGGTCCTAATCTAGGGTTTAGGGTCATGCTCGGGTTTGGATGAGGAATAAGGTTATAAACCCTAATTCCATTGCATATTAAAAATTAGGTAAAACCCTAATTGCTAGATCTACCATGTATTTGTATTATGAACACTTTAGATTAAGTCCATTATGATATTACAAGTTATGATTTTTTATTTCAAAACCCTGACTATACATGTATCTGATTATTGGACTAGAAACCCTAATTACTCATCATTGTTATCATGATCATATTGGATTACCATTATGTTCACAAGATCATATAATAACAAAAAAGAAAGGTTTTTAACATTTTCAACTCTTTAATATCAAAATCTAGGGTTTCCATGTTTTAATCAACACTTTAACAAATATTAGCCCTACTTTTGGGATTGGGATAGAATTAGGCATCAATTAAATTTTATTCATATTCCTCTCGATTTCTTGATTAATTTTCATATATGGTTTGTCATGATCGGAGCTACCAGTAATTCGTTATGATTTTACATGATAAACATTAGTATGGCCAATCAATGATTGCCAAGTCAACAGTTAGTGTGTTATTTGCATTACTTATATGGTAGGGTCCGCCAATGATCCCACGCCCAACTGGCATCACATGCTCAAATGCCTAGGATGAGACCCGGGATTAAAAGACAAGAAACTCATACCTTTCTTTGTCAACTTTGGGGGCAGAGATGTAAAAACCCATGTCCTAATATTCAATTCTCATTTCCTTCCTCTTGCAAACTAGCATTGTAAATGGTCAACTAAGTAGTTGACTTCCCCTTTCTTACTTCAAGGAAAGCGGGTAAGGGTCCATGGAGTTCCGCCAGACCTGGCCGAACCCTGATAGGGTCTGGGCATGGCTCACGATGGTCGGAAGTGACCACATCATCAATCGGTTGCCAACTTACAACAAGGCCATCACAGACTTATTAGTGAGGCAGTCAGGGCCTTCTTCTCCCTTTTCTAAACCATGAACCTTCCTTACAGACTTGTTCCCTTCCTCCTGGCCAAGGCAATTGGCTTGCGTTGCCCTATATTTCCAAACTAAATCTAGGGTCACTGAGGAAGAAGGTGTCTAGGCAAGAGGGCTCCAATGTAGATCTCGTGAAATCAAAGGTTGCACTAAGTTTCCCCAAGTACACGGGTTCTAGGAAGACCTTTTATAGGCAAGGGTGTGTGAGGATGCATGTTCTTTGCAAATCCCCAAATTCCTGGATGAACCAAGATTTTGGGGAGGTCTGAATCCTTACGGAAACCAACAAAAATCTAGGTTAGGTAAGTTCATAAATGCCTTCTGAATTCAAACGATTCATTTCCTGAGGTTATTGTGGATCGAAGAGAGAGAGAAGTCTGAGGGGAGATGAGTATTGTAGCCTAAATTTTCATATTAGACCGGAGTTTCAAGACGATTCAAGGGTCGTCGATCTTTGGATGTAACGGTTCCAAACCACGCGACATAAAAGGGGTCAGGGCAAAATTTTGGTCACATTAAATGTGACATATTATTGTGATTTATCTATTAATCAGTCACTTTGGGGAATCCTTATAAAATTCATAACTCTCTCCTCTCTCCCCCAATTGATTCCAAATTTTAAAAGAAACCTTATAATAACTTAATCTTGGATTCGGTGACATTGGGTATAAAAGATATGCTTCTATATGCCCTCTTCTCTCTATTCAAAAAAGTGAATAGTATTTACTTATTATAAGTAGGTTTCTCATCCTTCACGGTTTTCCATAGGCTTCTAGGAACACCCATTTTCTATGAAACTTAGAGGGAAAGTAGTTAATGTTTTTCCCAACCTCTATCTAGTTTTTTGGAATTATTGGGATAACTTTCATATCTAAAACTAGCTCTTTTTGTATTACTTTAAATCAATTGCCATAATCACTTGGAAATCCCTTTTATCCAAATTCTAGAATAATCTTAATTTCCTTATTATCTTTAAGTATTCTAAAATTCAGGACGATATAATTCTATTTGATCCCCAAATCTGGTGTTGCAAGCCAAGATTATATAATTACACTTTTAAGTATCTAAAATACCACCTATCTTATTTTCTTTTGGAAACTTTCATAATGTCTCATATTTTAGTTATCTAACAATTCACAAAGTCATTATTATTTATTTATGCACAGAATCTCTTATTTCTTAAACTTGTGCCACAAGGACCTATTTGCAAACCAAATACTCTGGTGGGCCTCACTTGGGCCGTGGGTTGCACCCCATGACACAAAGTGGGTAGATTTATTGTTCTATCAATTACATTTAGGAAACTTGCTTATCAAATCAAGTCTTATATTTAGATATTTCAAATTCACCAAATTTGAGGATATTACATTCACCCCTCCTTAAAAGGAATTTTGTCCACAAAATTCACATCTAGTAAGGATAAAGTGAATTATAACTCATCTTAGTTTCAAACCTTAGGGTTAGCAACCCTTCTTGGACAACTTTTGCCAATATGCAATTTCTCTTATTATGACTAAGTTGGTACTCGAATTCAATTTAGGGTATTTCCACATCCTCATTCATTATATTACATTATGACTTAGTGATTTCATTTTCACTTGAATTTCATTGTTCATTTGGTGATTACCTTTTCACCTAGGTTTCCAACCTATTGTTCATTTATTTCCACATAAGGGTGAGGTAACACCTCAAACCCTAGATCATATCATTAAACTCAACTTAGGGTATTTATTCTCATATCTCAATTTTAAGCATAACATGTATCTATTCGATCTCTCTCACTCATAATAAGATGAAATAAGTGTTTGGCTGCAGCACAAATACAAAGTTTAACCCATTCCAAGAGCAGATATGGTGTATCCACACATTATCTTAAATTTTCACATTTTAGGCTGAATCAATGTCATAATTACTTCTAATCCCACAATTTTATTAACTTCCATGCCCTTACATGAAAAGTGATTTTCTCATAATCCTTGAGTTTATGCACTACCCTCTTCTAGATCTATCAACATTATGACCTCTTGTATTCTTCACAGTTACATCTCATGTCTCATTAGCCTTAGTCACTTCCTTAAGGTCTCTAGGGGCAATAGGTACCTCTAGATTGATCCCCTCTTGGCTTCATGGACCTTATACAATTATGGGGTGCCTCTCACATTTACCCGTTGGGCCTCATGAATTCATGAAGGTGGCTAATCTCCTGGCATATGGGCCTCGGGAAACATGGATAGCTATCTCCTAACACTACGGTCTTATGTACTTAGGGCATGATCACCTCCTAGCCCCATAGGTCTTATGTACCTTTAATCCTCCCTACTTGACCTCGGGATTGACTTAGGGCTCTACCCTGCCTAGAGTTTATTGAGAGATCATTATTTTCATATGTAGTTCCTTAACCTGAATTTCCTTCATCTCTTAGGGTACACATTATTCACTTTATATCCCTACATTGGGCTCTTGGCGACCTTCCCTTCTGAGTAGGTCTTATACTATCAGTCACTTCCTCGGTGACTTTTCCTTATATCTCTCAGAGATGGCATACTCGAGTTTCAATGAATGTATGTGCCTTCATGTTTTGTATACTTTATCCTTCATACTTTAGGTGACATTCCATGTTACCCCACTTCTTGATCTAATTTTTGAACTCACGCTTCAGGGAAGGTTCTAACCTAGGGTGTCTTCTTGATTCACGGGGGGTTAAGCTCTCTAGCCACAACCTAAACCCACGGGTTTAGGGTTTTCTCCCCCATAGGTACTTTTCCCATTCTTCAGTTCACCCACCCCAGGTCGGAACACCCTCTCTAAAAGTTGAATCGGGGTTTTCCTATTTTCAAACATGCATATTCTATTATAACTTCTCCACCCATATTTGCTCAATCTCTATGGTGTACCCACTCATTGGGGGAAATCATCATGACATACCCAATCGTTGGGGGTACTTCCAATAACATACCCACTTGTTGGGGGTAGTTCTAAAAGCATACCCACTCGATGGGGGTAGCATACCCACTCACGGGGGGTATTTCAATAACATACCCACTCACTAGGGTAGTTTCAACAGCATACCCACTCGCTGGGGTAGTATACCCACTTGTTGGGGGTGATTTCACTAACATAACCACTTACTAGGGGTAATTTCACTAACTTACCCACTCGTTGGGAGTAATTTCAGTAACATACCCACTCACTAGGGGTAGTTTCAATAGAATACCCACTAGTTGTGGGTATTCTTTATACATCTATTCCTCTAGAGATAGCATTAGGGCGATGAGTAAGTTATATTTATATTATGTATTACTCATAGGTTTCTTATGTTTCTTAAAACCTTCACATGAAACATGAATAACTTACTCCACAAACACGTATGCATGAAAGATTGGGTCACCTAAACTCATTTGTATTTTTCCAATTTCTTTTACCCTAATTAGGGTTCATATGGGTAGAGTTACTTTCCCAAGATTAAGGTTTAAGGTTCATGTGACTACCCCTGCAACGTAGGGTTTTATGATTCCCTTGAGCCACTAAGGGTTTTCTTAAATCAAACCTAGATCCATCTAGGGTTTACCCTTGTAAGGAAAAACCCATAAAACATTTTTCTTTACTTTATCATTATTTCACATTACATGTATATTAATTGGCATAGGATGCCTTAGTCCTACTTCTTCATAAAAACCCTAACTTTAGATGAGGAGGGAAGTTTCTCTTAGGTTTTATTAAGTAAGAGGACGAGAAGTGAATGAAATTTGAGATGACAAGACTTAGAGGAAATATTACTTTAGGCAAACCCTAGGTTTTGGATAGGCTAGTATTACATTGACTAAGGGAGTCCTTGTATACCAACTTAGTGGTGTGAAGGAAAATATTGTCGGCCCCCAAAACCATGATCTTTTCTAGACACCATTATCGTTATGTCATGCGTTTGTAATTCTCCTTATAATTCTATAGATTACATGAAATTATAAACTATTAAATATAATTTGGAAAAATATGGGGCTCTGATACCAAATGTAATGGGGCACACTTTTCAGCATCCCCTTATTAAGGAAGGGCCTTAAAGTTGAGAGCCATTACCTAAATTCCCAAGATCTTGATTTTAACAAATAATAAATAATAGAAAATAATTTCCATGATTTCACAAATATTGTTTATAAGAAATATATGATGTTCTTCTAAGGAGTTACATGAATTTCTAATAGAATTTAATACATAATGAGAAGGAGTATCTAACTAATCCTCCTTTACTTAGCTTTAATGTCTTCACCAGATTCATCTAATTCATCATGTCTTGATATCTTCATATATTGCATTTACCTAAAATGGTGTCAAACAGAATGTGGATCATTATATTGCCATATTGTGTACATGGGTGCATGCAAAGGTGTGCAAGTACATAACAACATATAATCATTCAATTACTTGCAAATAAGAATTGGCATTTTCTTCACATAGTTTTACTTTAAGTGATACTCATAATGGCATTATAATTGAATGGAATGTAAATAAACATCTAAGGATTTATTTTGTCAATCCTCAAGAAATTCTCTAAAACACCGAAAATCGATATTGTGAGTAGTCATAACTATAACCATGTACCTCAATGTAGAACCATGAAAATCATGCAATCATACTTTAAGTACTTTAAGCATATCATACAATCAAGAAAGCAAAGAGGAAACCAACCAATTCAACATTTAATCTGCATGTATGTAAATCCTAAAGTGTCACCATCACATTATTAAGATTAAACCCTACTCAGGTTCTATCAAGGTTTAGGGTCATGCTTGGGTTTGTATGAGGAATAAGGTTACAAACCCTAATTCCACTATATAGTCAACATTAGATGAAACCCTAATTAGTACATCTATCGTGTATTTGTATTAAGATTACTTTAGATCAGATTAAGTCCATTAAGATTATCACAAGTTATGATTTTTGGCTTTGAAACCCTAATTATACATGTATGTGATTATTGGACTAGAAAACCTAATTACTCGTCATTATTATAATGATAATCTTGGATTACCACTATGTTCAACAAGATCAGATAATAACACACAAAAAAGATTTTTAACATTTTCAACTCTTTAATATCCAAATATGGGGTTTCCATGTATTAATCACCACTTTAACATATATTAGCCCTACTTTTGGAGTTGGGACCATAATTAAGCATCAATTATATTTTATTCATATTACTCTCATTTTTGTGATCAATTTTCATACATGGTTTGTCATGATCGGAGCTACCAGTAATTAGTTATGATGTTTACATGATAAACATTAATCTGGCCAATCAATGATTGCCAAGTCAACAACCAGCATGTTATTCGTATTACTTATGTGGTGGGGTCTGCCAATGAGCCCACTTCTAACTGGCATCATGTGCTTTCATGTATGGGATGAGACCCGGCGTTAAAAGAAAAGAAACCCATACCTTTCTTGTCGAATTTGGGGGTAGAGATGTAAAAACACATCTCGTTATCTTCAACCCATGTTTACTTCCTCTTGTGAACCAATGTTGTAGATGGTCAACCGAGTAGTTGACTTACCCCTTCTTTCTTCGAGGAGATTAGGTAAGGGTTCATGGAGTTCCTCTAGACCTGGATGAACCCATAGAGGGTCTGGGCATGGCTCGCGATGGTCAGGAGCAACCACCCCATCAATCGGTTATCGGCTTGTAACAAGGCCATCACAGACTTTTGTGTAAGGACCATGACCTTCATTTTGGGCTTACCCTATTTTCTTTTCCAAAACCTTGTGTTTAGATGTTAATCACCTGAGGTTGTGATTAGGGTTTGTTTGTGTTGTGTTGAGAGGATGGGTTGGGCTCGTTGCTTGAGTAGCTTTGGGCCTTGTTGAGCCTTATTGGGCTTTGTTTTGCCTTATTTTTCCTTGTTGGGGCCTTGTATCGGGAAAGACCAAGGTGTATCAGCCAAGGCTTGGTGGGTGTGTCGGCCAAGGAGGTTGTATCGGCCAAGGGTCAATGGGTTGCCTCTTGGGTGACACACATCTCCCTTCTAGCTTTGTTTGTGTCACCATCTTTGGACAAGTGGCAGCTGCTTTGCTAAGAGAGTGGCAACACATGGGCATGGGTTTTTGGGGTGCTTGCATGTGGCACACTCCTTGGACAAGTGTGCTGGGGGTGGGTGCCACCTTGCCTTGCTCTCCCTCTTCACCCCATGGTATATATACGACCCTCTCCTTAGTAGCTAAGCTCTTTAGATCCTTTAGTTGCTTTCCTTCTTCCTTGGTGGCTGATATATCCCCCTTGGTGGAGATTGGTGTCTGATACCCTCTTCTTGGTGGAGCTTGGTAGGCGACAAGCTCCAGTCTTCTTCTTATTCCTCTAGTGGTGGCCGAACCCTAGAAGGTGTCTTGCTTCTTTGGTGGTGCTTGGAGCTTAAAGTTGGGTGCTTGGAGCTTTGGAGCTTGCTTGAGGCAGGTTACATAACTCCTAACCCTAGCTATACTACTTCTTTTTCATGTTGCATGCTATATATCTTGATCGGCCGTGTCTTCTTCTAGATATGTTGCTTGCTATAATGGTTATGAGGTTGCTCTAGATAAACCCTAGATTTTGTATCTTGGTTTGCATTGGGTTGGTCGAACCATGGAGGTGGAGTTCCTGGGGCAAAACCCCTCTCTCTTAGTTGTTGATATGTGAGCTTAGGGTCTCCTAATCCATTAGGAAGATGAGCTTGGGTTGGTTGGCCGATATAAGGAGATGGACCTCCTTGTTGCCCGATAGGTGATGGAAGTTGTGCAATACCCCTCTCTCACTTAATTGTCTTGAGAGGTGAGCCAACTCTCTTGAGCTTTTAGGGCTTCTTGGTGGAAATCTTGAGGTTGAAGATGACCAACATGATGTGGCTTTAAGCCTTGCACGATACCCCTTTGTGATGAGTTTCCAGATACCTCTCTCCTAGGGTTGAGTCTTGGGCGATATGCTAAGAAGTGTTCTTTGTCCCTTTTTCCCGTTATGAACTCCTGCCTTAGTTGGTGCTTGTGGGCGTTATGTCTTTGGTCGACATTATGCTTGGTAGGCAACTTTGTCTTGTGCCTTGGGCGATACGGGTTGGTTTTGGTGTTTCTCAATATGGTGCTTGGGTGGTGGAACCCTAGTTAGGTGCCCTAGTGTTGACCGATATGGTTTTCCTGCCTTGTGGGACGATAGGTTACCTTGGGCGCCATGGTGTCGTTTGTTAGTTGTGTGCTTGTTGGGCGATACAGTGGTGACCTTGGGCGTCATAGCCTTGGACAACATAGTTGTGGACGACATGACCTTGCTGGTTGCCCGACATAAAACCCTAACCCATTATGGGCGATAGGGGTGATGGCCGATATGTGACGCCCATATGTTGCCCGATATCAGCTTGCACCTGGTTGCCCGATATCCATGGGTGCACGACACAACTCTTGGCCCGTGGTTGCACGATATCCCTTGTGCATGGGCGCATGTTATGTTGGTGACCGATATGGGTGGTTTAGTGCCTTAGTGTTTTGATGCCCTAGCCGATAGAGCTTTGGTGAGGGATATGACCCTACCTGATGCCTCCTTGGGTGAGGAATGGCGCTACCCGCCACACCTTTGGTGAGGGTAGGCGGTACCTTTGGTGAGGGTTATGCTTAGCTCGGAAGCTTAGGTTGGTGAGTTTTGTTATCTTGTGCCCGCACCTTTGTGGATGATGAGTTATGAATGATAGGTTGTGACCAGTGATATGTTTGATACCTAAAGTTGGTGCTAAGAAAAATGATAAGATACATGTTTATGTTCATAAGATAAAGGCATAGTGGATGCTCATGGTTTGATAACAATAATGTAATTTTTCTATAGATACAGCTTGTGCTTCATGTAACTATGATCATGGATGTTGTTCCAATCATGTACCTTCAACCCTAATAGCATGATAATCATAAAGATCTATGTCTGGTGATTCAGTTATCTCTCTTGATATGCATACTAACCATGCAGGTGAATCAAGTGAATCCATAGCCAGGTAAGAGCTATGAGGTGTATGTGTTCTGTATAACACTCAATGATGATAATCCTTGTTGATAAGATAACATGTATCACCAGTATGATGAGAAAGGTATGTTGACCTGATAAAGGTTGAGTGCCTAGTTGAGGTGTTATCCTCTGATGTTGAGATAAGGGATTTCTATCCCATGATGGTGAAGTATGCCTTGAGAGGCAGTGGCATTCTGCAATGAGGGATTGAGATCCCATGGTAATGATAGTAATAATGTAACTCAATGCAGCCTATGTTTTACAACTTGGTTGCCTCAACAATCCACCTAAAATATACTAATTAATTACAGTGGAACATATCATGTAGTTTTCCCTGGCCATGGATCCATCATCATCAGTAGCTAGTGATGGTGAAACAGGTTTATCTTGCGGGATTACCTAGAGTGCATATTGCTTGAATATGTGGGGTTTCTCCTAGCCAAAAATAGGAGGATTTGAGTGCAACTGCGGTTGCAGACTCAGGATAGTTGGAGCATGGTGAACAGGCCCATGGCTCAGTGTGATAGAGAATGAATGCATTCATGGCTCAAGAGCACGGTGATTAGGCATGTGTCTCAAGGTATACTAGTGCTGAGACCTGTACCAAGATGGGCAAGATAAAAGGGTAGACTGCGTGAGCTAACCCTGTGGCTAAGGCCACTCAAGCAAGAGATTGTGGTCCTGCTTTAATTATCGTGCATTGACCATGAAAAGGTGAGGTCATGGAGTTCGGCTCTTCCATTGACCTTGTATGGCACCAGTTTTGAGCTTCACAACCAAAGGTTGGATTTGAGCGGTACGGCTCACTTCCTCAGGGTATAATAAATTGTAATCCAGCCGTATAGTATATATTGCTTAAGACAAAATACGGAACATTGGTTGAGGCCTTGCTTGTATAGTTGCTCTAGTTATATCTTTTGTACATTCCTCATATCTTGTGATAAGTTCTTATAAAGCTCATCTTGTCAATCATGTTCCATAAAGAAATATCTGGTTATATGCCTCTTGGTAAGTTATTAATAAGGTTAAGCTATGTTTAGTATGCTGCTTACATCAGTTACTTGCTTTATCTAAAGTTTTATAGTTTCGGCGGGGAGTTATGTTTCTCGCTGGGACGGTGTGTCTCACCCCGCTGGTTTACAACCTTTTTAGGTGATCGTGCTAGACGTGGTGGTGGTCGTGAGGTTGCGGCGGAGCAGCAAGAAGAGTAGTAGGAGGCAAGAGATGGATATGTTGTTGTTTTGGTTGTTTAGTAGTAGAGTCCTAGAGTCATCCTTGTACTCTCGGTACCTCGGAGGTGTTTTGACAAAGTTTCATGATGAATAGCTATTGCAGCCTTGTATTTTCTGTTGTCGGCCTGATGTGGCCCGTTATGTATGTATAAATAGGTGATGAACTCTTGTGCTGACATGATAGCTAGTCCATATAAGTTGTGGACATATATCCATGCTTGTGCATATTTATATAACATGTTTCCTTACAGGATGAGGATCTGGATGTAATAGTTTTCTTTTATCTACTTTCCGCAATCAGTTTTTATTAACCAGTGTTTTTAGTAATATGTGGTTTCATGGTGGTTTTGTGTGTTTTCGTGTGACGTCTCGTTGTATGTGTGATAGCGGGATGTCACATTTTGGGTGAGGCTGTCGGGGCCTTCTTCTCCCTTTTTTAAACCATGAACCTTCCTTGCATACTCGTTCCCATCATCTTGGACAAGGCAATTGGTTCATATATTGCTAAAGGAAAGCCAAGGTCGCTAGGGAAGAAGGTGGAGAGGCAAGAAGGATCTAAGGCAGATGTCATGAAATCAAAGGTTGCACTATGTCACCCCTGGCACAAGTGTTCTAGGAAGACCTTTTATAGGCAAGGGTGTGTGAGGATGTTTGTTCTATGTAAAACCTCAAATTCTTGGATGAATTGAGATTTTGGGGAGGTATGGATCATTACTGAAACCAGCAGAATCTAGGTTAGGTATGTTCTAAAGGCCTCCTAAATTCAAAGGATTTGTTTCTTGAGGTTAATGTGGATCAAAGAGAGAGGGAGAGAATTCTGAGGGGAGATGAGTATTGTAGTATGAGTTTCCATATCAAAGTGGAGGTATAAGATGATTTGAGGGTTGTCGATCTCTATATCTAACGATTCCAAATCCATGCGACATAAAAGGGGATGGGGCAAGGTTCTGGTCACATTAAATATGACAAATTATTATGATTTATCTATTAATCAATCACTTTAAGGACTCCTTATAAAATTTATAACTCTCTCCTCTCCCCTCTAATTGACTTCAAATTTTAAAGGAAACTTTATAATAACTTAATATTGGATTGGGAAAGATTGAGTATCAAAGGGATGATTCTAGATGCCCCTTTATCTCTCTTCAAAAAGGGAACAACATTTACTTATTACACATAGGTCCCTCATCCTTCATGATTTATCATAGGCTTCTAGGAACACCCTTTTTCTATGAAACTTGGAGGGAAACTAATTAATGTATTTCCCAACCTTTATATAATTTTTGGGATTTATTGGGATACCTTTCATAGCATAAACTTCTCTTTTTGTATTACTTTAAATCAATTTCCATAATCACTTGGAGAATCCTTTTTACCACAAATTCTAGAATAAGATTAATTTCATTATTGTCTTTAAGTATTCAAAAATTCAGGACAAGATAACACTATTTGATCCCTGAATCTTATGTTGCGGGCCAGATAATTACTCTTGTAATTATCTAAAATACCACCTATCTTATTTTCTTTTGGAAACTTCATATTAACTCGTATTTTAGTTATATAACAATTCACAAAGTCATTATTATTTATCTATGAATGAAATCTCTTATTTATTAAACTTGTGCCACAAGGACCTATTTGCAAAGTAAATAGCCTCATGGGCCTCACTTGGGCCATGGATTGAACCCATGCCACAAAGTGGGTAATTTTATTGTTCTATGAATTACATTTAGGGAACTTGCTTATCAAATCAAATCTTATATTTAAATATTTAAAATTCACCAAATTTGAGGATATTATAGATTTTGTGGTGGGTCTTCCCAAGACAAGAAAAGGACATGATGCTATATGGGTCATGGTGGATCGCTAAACCAAGTCAGCACACTTCCTTGCCCTGAAGATTACTGCCAAGGTGTCAAACATAGTTGATCTTCACATTTGGAAGATAGTTTGTAAGCATGATGTTTCAAATTTGATCATTTGTTGACTGTGACCCTAAGTTCACCTCGAAGTTTTGGAAATGAGTCCAAGAAGAATTCAGCACAAGGTTGAAGTTCATCATAGCCTATCACCCCCAGACTAATGTTTAGTGAGGATGTATGATCCAAACCCTAGAAGATCTATTGAGAGCATGTGTCCTAGATCGGAGTGGATCGTGGAAACAATACCTACCCTTAGACAAATTTTCCTACAACAACAATTACCAAGCCAGTAATGGGATGCCTCCATACGAAGCTCTATATGGGAGGTCGTGTCAGTTACCACTTCACTAGAATGATGTCAATGAGAGGACCTTGTTGATGTCATAGGAACTATAGTTGTATGCTGATAAATACACTTTTATCAAGCAAAGGTTGAAGAAAACCTGATATCGATAGAAGTCATATGATGATGTGAATTGCATAGATTTGCACTTTACTATAGAAGATCATGTTTTTCTAAAAAAATCCGACCCCTCTGAGTTATAGCTAAAAATAGAGGAAACTGATTCCTTAATATGAGGGTCTCTTTTAAGGTTTTGGAACATATTGGTGAGGCCGCTTATCCTCTAGCTTTACTGCCATGGTAGAGCATGATGCATGATGTGTTCCATGTGTCCAATCTGAAGCGCTATGTGAAGGATCTTGCCCATGTGTTGAACATCACACCTCTAGAACTTCAATGGCGGTTTTCATACCCTGATTTGCTTGTGAGGATCTTTTATTCCAAGGTGAAAGAGATCAGAAATAAAAAGATTCATATGGTAGAGGTTCTTTAGAAGAACCACGATGATCATGAAGCCACATGGGAGATAAAGACGGACATGGAAACATCTCATTCCTCATCTTTTTGGATAACTAGTCAAATTTTGAGGACAAAATTCTTGTAAGATGGAAAGGATGTTATAACCTAAATTTTCATGATTTTGTACATATATTTGGATGCATGAAATGTATAGTTTAGGACATATTAGAAAGCCTGAGTTTCCAATATTTTGTTTAATAGTTTTGATTTGAGAATGCAAAATCTCAATATGAAAAAGGATTTCTTGTGTATTATTATTTTCAATAATCCATTATTAATTGTTGGCTAAAGAAAGAGTGGAAAACTCAATAATAAAGAAATTTCCAAAAGTAATGAATAATTGATAAGGAATTGTTTTAGAAATTTCTAGAAAGATAAGTTGAAGGCAATTTGGCCCCATCTTACAGTCAAAGAAAGAATATATCATAATAGGATTTTTGCCAAGTTTGGGTGAGAAAAGAGTTATTATATACCTTAATGAATTCAAATAAAGAAAATGCTTAGAAAGTAAATAAAAGGTATATAATCTCCGTGTTTTGCCACCAAAACTTGCCCAAATTGAGATTAAGTTATTAAAAGAACTAAAATTTGGAATCAATTGGATAAATTAGGAGATATATATGAATTTAATAGTTTTCCTAAAGTGAAAGGATTAAATGATTTATATGTGAGTTGTCACATTTTAGTCACATAAGAAAACATAGGGCCTGGTCCTTTTATATTTTGACGTATGGCATGGTAGACCTTGAATCTCGGGTCAATGATCCAGAGATCTTCATCTTCCTCTAGTCATATTAGGAAAATTGGCAGTAGCACTGATCCTTTTCCTTTTGTGATTCTCTCTCTCTCTATGATCCCCATTGGCACTTAAAAACATTCCCAAAAAAAATAGAAGGAAATTTCCAACCCAACCGACCCTATATCTACCTAGTTTGAAGAGGTATGGGGACTTTCCCTAATTGAATCATGGAGCCAAGTTCCATTGGCGGCCAACCCCCCAAGGCCCTACCTATATAAGGCATTGGAACCCCTCCGCAAGACCAAGAATTCCTTCGTAAAGACCCTGGGAGTCTCAAGGATCCTCACCCTACCTCCAATTTGATTTCACTTCCTATATTCATCTATGTGTTTACTCCTTTAATTCGCCGTGAACCAACCCTCCTTGCACTCTTCGCTCTTGCCTCCTATAGGAAATTGGCGACCATAGATGAGTTCAACCAAGCGCTGCGGAGAGGACTGCATCTTCACTCGTAGCTTGGGAGGCCAGACGCTTGAAGTCAACCCTCATGTTGACTCGCTCAAGGAAGTCGTTTGCGAGTAGTAGAAGATCGATGTTGAAGATAAGCCTTGGGGAAATTACTCTTCTACCTTGCATCAACAGTTGTAAGGTTTATTGCTTGATTGGTTGCATATGCTCTTGTTTACTTGGAAATTAAGTGATCCCTGAGGAAAGGTATGTAGTTATGCCTATGAGTAATCACAATATCGACTAATGTAGTTTTCCAAAGTTTCCCAAATGGATTGTAATCAAAATGATTGGTTGTTTATTTACTTCCTACAAGCTATACGACCCATATGAGTATCACTTTATATAAATATAACTTGCTTGAACCCCACATGCTATATTTGGAAGTATGAATATGGAAATAGAAAGAAAGCCATTAATACGACTATGACCAAGACCCGGATTGGGAAGATCATAAGAGGTCAAGCCCCAGATTTGGAAGGCCAACATGGAACCAAGCCCCAGATTGAGAAGGTGGTCTAATTCCATTGTAGGGACAAAACCCCATGAGAGGGTTTTACCAGAGATTGAGAAAACAAGGGTTGAGAAGTCATAATAGAAAATGCACATTTGATTATGTAATAATTAATTGGTTCTATGATTTCTTATGTTGTTACACCTACGTGTGTATATTTTGATTCCCCTCATACTCAATATAAGGTATATTGACTGCATTTTTTTCATGTTGTTTTAAGTTAAACTGTAGATTGTTTGAATAAATGAGCTTCCAAAGAAGACGATGCCAAAAGAAAAGATGATTGAAGTCTACTTGAGGATTTAGAGATAGATTTACTTTATATTGTAAACTTTAGTTTTTCACTTTCCATGTAACTCCCTATAGGAGACTCTATCTTCATATTGTTATCAAAACTTCTTCCATTCAATGAAATTTTTAATTATTATTGGTGATTTTCTAAACCTTGATCTTAGAATTATGATAATGGCCCTAGTCCTCTTGGTCTGCCTTAATCAGGGATAACAGGGGGAGGGAGTTGTTACATGTATACTAATTCCCTAAAATAGTTGGTAAACTAATACCTAATTGTAAAGCTATGAGAAATCAGTAATGTCCTAAATCTTAATAGTTAGATGTAATTACTAATTTATAGATTGGAATGCATTTAGCTAACCTATTGCATTAGGTATATAACTATGCAAATACTTAAACATATTAGAATTGGGGATGAGTAATCATGTCACTACAAGAAATTGAATAATTAACCAAAAGGCATTTTGAGTAGGCAGTAAATGAAAGCAATATAGGAATTAAAAAAGTTTACAAGCATTTCAAAGGTGTTACAAAAACTGAAAAATGGGTTATTAACAAGAGAAAGCCCAACTTTAAACACAAATATTTATCATTTAAACATAAATTCAATCGATGTGTCAATTCTATATCAGACTTAGTAGTCTATCATTAGAGAATACAATCAACAAGTAGTTGGATATCTTTCTTCTAGAAAAACAACCTTGGTTGAAGAAAATTTGAACTACAATATTAAGATCATATAATGATGAGTTGAAGGATGATGCACTAATTTGTCAAGAAGTTAACCCTTTTCTCTAGTAAAAATAGAAGTGATGAGAAGAGAGAAGATGACCCTTTATGCTAGCAAAAAAATAATTAAAGTAGGAATCATCATGCCACTGCAAGCATTTAGTCGTATACACCTAAACAATTAGTTACCAATTTATCTAAAGACGAAATATAATAGTAGAAGAGGATGAATTTGAATAGGAGGAGAAATTAGAGCTCACCTTTGGTCAAAGATATAATAGAGTTCAAAGATGTGGTCATGACCTCAATCAATGTTTCTTTAGCATAACTGTATACCTCAAATTAAAGCATTGCACAAGGTACACTAGAAATTAGAAGAAGAAATATAGGAAAAAGTGGAAACAAAGAAAAATGATCCAACCCATTATTTTATTTATAAAATTAGTCAATGAAGTAATCCAATAAAGAAGCCAAACATGGCTATATTAGCATTTGAATGCCATATTATAGGGGCATGTTGATAAAAGCAGGGCAAATCACATCACAGAGTGATAGTATCCCAACATGTAAAAAGCTAAAAATATAAACTCTTGAATGCCCAAACACCATGTAGTTTCCCCATTCTATCCTGACATAACGTTGGGGGGGATCCATCCCACTTGCCTCCCCAATGCATTTCATAGTTGCCCAAACTTTGACAAGCCTATGTATAGGCGGGATGGAGAATTCAGTAGATACCATCATATGTTATTGATTCACGATGTTGGCATTGGTTGCATGCGACTCACTAAATCACAAGAAAAGGGAAAAAGTGAATTGAGGACTCACCCAACCTCAAACCTCAATGGGAGAAAGCCACATGACAAGCAATTAGACATGAGTGATGAGATGTTTGTGATCCCACCTGGAACTAGATGCTTACCATGGGGGTACTTCCTAGACTGGTATGTTAATCCTCAAATTGTAACCGTAAAGGTCTCATAGGTAGGGAAAGATACGACATGTAATCATAGTCGCATCCGGATCTAAACAACTTCATGTAGCTTTCGATGGCTTGGTGCGCCTTTCAGCTAAGACCTAACAGAGAGCAAGCCAGTAGAAACTCCAAGCCACTATCTTTGAAACCAACAGAGAACAACTTTCAGTAGCTTGGTTGGATACTTGGAGCCATTCCAAGTGAGGTGATTCTATGTGAGAGAGAGGGAGAGTGAGAGAGTAGCGGGCTGGCGGGTAGGTTTAGGTCTTGGAAGCGAGAGACAAGAGGTGAAGACACTGAGCCATAACCACTGCAGAACTGTCGAGGGTTTATGCTTGCATGTCATTGATTTCTTTTGGTCCAAAAATCTTTGCAGTTCTTCCAAAAATTCATATCTCATTCAATTTATTTGATCCACAAAATATATATTCTTAGCCACTAATTTGAACCTTCTGTCTCAATCTTTAACTTGTTTTCTATCACACTTCAAAACTCAAACAAAAGGTATTAAACACATATGTGTGTGTTTTTCTTAGAACATGTACGAATTAACCAAAACTATCAAAAAGAGGAGGTTGGGTGAAAAAGTCCCCAAACCTAGGTGGGTTGCCTCCCACAAGCACTAAGTTTAATGCCTTGATCTAGGCCTTATAGTCATATCAATCAATCAATCATTAGAAAACCTTGTGTGTCCATTCTTAAAATAGATGGCTCTATCTTTTGCATTCAACAGTTGTTCCTCATCTCATTGATTGTATAAGTTATTAAGATGTGTTCCATCTGGATTCCCATGTTTTAAGTAATTAATTGAGTTCTTTAAGTGACAGTCCTCAACATCCTCATCTCATTCATGCTGGGTGGGGGTCTTTAACATACTAATATGTATCTTGATGTCCATGAAAGAGACCATCGTTGTGCCAATGTTCACATGTATTTTGGCATCGATTGTGGACACGAATGGTTTGTACAAGATTGTGGGAATCCTTATGTCCTCTGGTTCCATATCAACAACAATACAACTTGTGGGAGCATTGCTTCCATATCTTTGTCTATCATCACTAAGACACCATCCACCCTTCCTCTTGCACTTTGTGTGGCACACCATCATGCTAAATGAGATTACTCAATACCCAAAACATGATCGATCACTAATTAATCACATGGTAGGAAAATGGATGAATTAAAATCAATTAAACATAATAAACATGTACAGGAACATTTACATATATGTCTAACATCCTACATAGAAATATATACCATACAATGTATTTACATATTTTTCCAGTGGCCTCAGCCACAACCTGTATACAAAAGCATGTTCCACATATATCCATGCAATATACAACATCAGGATATCGCCAGAAACTTGAGTCGATACATATCATCTACAAAATATCCCCTGCCTGAACCTGAGAGTATAAGGACGACTCTATCACACTCTAACACTAGCCAACCCTCTACTCCTACTGGTCTCCAAGCTACTCTTCTTAACTACCATGAGCCTGAGACACGCTAACGATCACCTAAAAATATGTAGTGACCCACAAGGTGAAACTCATGTCCCAATGAGAGATATAACTCTCAACAACGTTTACTGATTATGACGGGTTATATTATTAAACAAATTCAGCAGATAAGATAGATAATGTTATAGCAAAGCATGGTTAACATGATATACAAAGGAAGGGATAAAGCTATCACCTTTTAAATAGTTGATTTCTCTTATCGTATTATATATCAACTAAACATTATAAGAAATAAGGCAAGGGTCATCAACCAATGTGAATCATATTTAACCATAACACATACACAACACATTTGATTACATCTTTTATGAAGCCCTGGGGAGTTTGAGGTATACCACTCAAACTTTCAACTGACCACTGTGAAGTCACAATTAGTTTTGTACAAGATCTAGGAGAGCCAGAATCCTAAGATCTCTTTCCCTCTATCAGTACGAGTATGTCGCAATGACACATTAGTCAAGTTGCTATCATCCTAGTCCGCCCATGGTATATAGGTCACGACACTAGAAAATCAGGGTATACAACCCTGTCATCTAAGGTACAACCGCAGTTGTCTTCAATCATATCACATATACATATATCCGAGATATGGCCTCAACCGTTGTCAATCTGACACATGACCGCAACCATCCTCCATACCTTGGGATCTGGATGACAAGGATACACACGCCCTACACCAGGATATACTCAATAGTATACGACTATGGCTTTCCTTTCTAGAATACATGTTTTACCATCCAGCAAGTCCTGACACTAGAATGACTCTACGGTATAGGGCTCTACATGATGTAGGTTTCACTTGATTATTTAATGCCAGTTCGGTGAGTTAAGGTTGCATCAATCAAGTTACATATAAACCCTAAAAGATTTCTATAGAAACGTTGGTATATAACAACTCCAAAAGATATAAAATGTATGATAGTATATTCCTTATCACATCATCATAGGGTATCAATCCTTGTAACACATGAAGAGGGTTACACATCCATTAGGGATTAAGACATTCCCAAGGGTCACTTAGACCATCACATCATTTCCTACAAGAACATCATTATCTTCCACACCTTGTAGAAGGTTCAACCGATCATCATCATACTTGTGGTACACATATTTAGCATAAGATTGAATCAATCATAGGAGTTATGATGTTCATGAGGTAACAAAGTAGAACTACCATTAGAATTATGAGAGTATCCTCCTCTACTACCACATAGAGGAAAACAAGCACAATGAACCATCATCACTTGATTATTTTAACTTAGGTTCAACAAAGTAGATTGGATTGATGTTACAAATCAACACTCAAAAATAGATCATCAAGTGTACACATAGTACTTTAGGCAAAAGAATAAGAATTTACACCTAGCATCCCCATTAGATAATGGATACACTTAACTAAAACACAAATCATCGAATCGTGGGTATCAAACATAACCATCAGATCATGTACATCAAGCACAAACCATAAAATCTTGGACCACACATGAAACCATCAGATTCAAGGTAGACAACTATTGAATCATACACATAGAAGAGCCATAGGATCATGCATCTAGGGAAGCCATCGAATCATGGTCCTAGAAAGGCCATCAGATCTCAAGCAAAGAGAAACCATCATTTGGTAAACCTAGTTAACCCATCAAATGTCAAGCCAGGTAGACCATCAGATGTTGACACTAGGAAACCTAGTGGTTGTGGGCAAACAAGAAGACCATCAGAACTTGAACATAGGTAGGCCATCAAATCATTGACCTAGTGAGTCCATCGGATCATGAACCTAGGTAGGTCATTGAATCTCAACACTAGGTGAAAATCAAATCTTACACATAAGAAGACAACCATCGTTTGAACCACTTAATGAGAGCATCAAGACCATCAGTTGTTGAGGGAACATAACCATAGTTATCAAGCACAAGGAAGTCCATGAAAACAACACTTAAGAGTAAATCATGGGTTGTCATAAGAAGCCAAACCATCAGATCATAAGACAAAAGAGAAATCAGTCCAAAGCACTAAAGAAAAGCCATCATTTTCAACACTCAAGGAACCATCATTTGATGGATATGTAAGGTCTAGAACTCCCACTTCCAAGGACTAGATTAAGAGGTACATCTAGGGATATTATCTACTTAAGAACTACCACATGACCTCAAACCCAAGTCAAAGAATCAACCTTTTTACTTGGTACTGTGTTTTTGAGCAAAATCTATTTATAGAAAGTGAAGAGTAAGAAACAAACATGGATAAAGTTATAACTTGACTCAAGGTAGAATATGAAGATTCAAACATCAAGGTAGATTAAAGAGAGTGAGATAGAAGAAGAAGAAGAAGAAGAAGAAATCCTAGCTTGAGCACTCCACACGTCTAAGCTAGCTCCTTTCTCTAAGAGCAAGGAAACCCTAGGTCAAGAGAGAAGAAAGAATGTGCTTTTCAAACACATGCACAAGCTCCACCATGAGCACCACATGGGTCCAACTAAGAAGTAAGAGAGAAGAGGGAGGGCTATAAGGAAAATGAAGGTAGGAAGGTGATCTTACTTGCTTAGGTTAAGAAATAAGGTAAGGAAGCTCCACACGACCCAAGAGAGGGTAGATCGAAACCCTAGAAGCACATGCAAGCAAGCTCGGCCAAGATTCCTTCTCTAGAGATCCTTCTCCTCCACCAAGAAAGTGGGACAGACCTCCAAGTAGAACAGGAAAAAGAGGGTGTGTAAAGGGTTCATTTGGGTGGAAGGAGAGAGGTATATAAAGCATGGGGTGAGAGAGAAAGATGGGTAAAGGTGTCAATACATGCATGCCATGTGTCCCATGGTCAAAACCTCACGTCCATACAAAAACAAGGTCAACCATAAATTCTTAAAGCTAGGGAGACCACTGGATGTCAACCCGAGGAGAACCATCGAACTCCAACCCTAGGTGGTCCATCGTATGTTGCCCTCGCTTGGCCACTAAAGGAACCCTAGCACCACCATCACTTGGTGCATATCACAAGCAAAACCATTGACCTTGGAGCCTCAAGAACACACCATCAAATATAAAGCCACACTAGAGAACCATCACATCCTACCACCTCAAGGTTGACCATTGGATCCCAACATATGAAGGAAACACCATCGAGTTAGGACATCTAGGTGAGGAACCCCTAATCTCAACCCCAAGTTAGGTGACACCTCTAATCCAATTGTGCGACTAGGTGTCCAAGAATGAAAATATATCAAACATGACATGAAAACTTACGAGGCACAACATACATGTGAAAAATTACAAAAAAACACTAGATATAAGAAAACTGCATAAAATCCCTTATAAGCACATATATTGTAAAACTTGCTCAAACAATGTCCAAACTGGACCAAACTTGAAACTTAGCATTGTCACATGATATCAAATCATGGATTAGGGTTTTATTAAGGTTTTAATCATAAAATTAAGATAAGAGAGCATGTTCAACCATAAAGCAAGGTTAGGGCTCCTACACTTTGATTGAATGACCCGCCAATTGAAGAGTACAATTGGCCGGTTTCAAATTTCCTAACACCATCTCTTAATAGATACTATATGGAATCAAATTCACACTAGATCCCAAATCAAGCATGGATTGGTCTATGAGATGTCCCCTTATGTATCTAGATGTGAGTGGGACTCTTGGGTTTTTTCTTTTCACAAGAAGTACATTTGTAGAATAGAGTTCACTTGTTATGTCAACTTGATTTTCTTAGGCATCCTTCCTGTTGACTTCCTCTCAAAGGTTCACATATCCTTGAGAAATTTGGCATAATATGGAATCTACTTGATAGCATCCAATAAAGGAATATTCACCTTTACTTTTTGAGAGATCTCTAGGATATCAACATTATGTTTTTGCCTCCCTTTTAACGATAGGGGCTCTTCCAATGCATAAGGTAATGGGGGTTCACTTGAACTTATTTTACTTGAATCAATATCATTATCTTGAGATATGACATGAGGAATTACTGGAATCATGGGTGGAACACTAGGGATTGTAAAACCTACAAATAGAGTATAGGGTGGAGCACATGGTATCACAAATTCAACATGAGGTATCACATGATCATCTTCAGCTATATCAATCACAATATCTCCAATTTCTTTCTTCATAGTCATTTCATCAACATACCCTTGGTTCACATGATCATTGCCCATTTGACTCATGGGCTGCTCAATAACTCTTCTACTCCTTAGAGCTATCACAACATTAATTTGCTCATGGTGAATAAGGGGAGCTTATTGGTGTTTTGGAGGTGGAGTGGTCGTTGGTGTTGGAAAGGAGGTACGTGGGAAGATGGTGGTAGTTGTATTGGTAAGGTGGTATGAGGGGGATGGCCTTGAAATTGATATATGGGTACAATTGCACTGGGGTGACTGTAAGCATTTGGAGAAACATCCATTGATCCACTTGCATCATTAGAGTTTACCACAATTAGGAAGGAAGTTTCCCTTCAACTTGGAGGGCAACTATTGAGGAGATCTGATCCACTCTTTTCTCAAGTTTTGTCACATTCTTATAAACCTCATCAAAGCCTTCCAACTTAGAGAGAACTTCATCTTGAAATCATACACTATACCTTTGACCTTGGTGTTCCCAGTTGCTAAGAGAATGAAGGGCCTTCACTTCTTCACCAAAGGACTCAATAGAACTATCAAGTGACTATGAGCACTATCCACTTGTTTCTTCATAAGATTCATCATATCAATGAGGATCTTAATCATTTGTGGGCTTGAATCATTAGGAGTTGATGGTGTCATACCAATGGCACGATCACAATCATTAACAAGGCTAGAAGTTGGGTGTTATGAGTTTTCCACCAAGTGATCAAATAAAGGCCATGTCTCCTCGAGGGTTTTAGCCATGAAAGCTCCTCCACAAGAAGAATTTGTTGAAGTTTGACTCATTTGAGTGAGACCAAAGTAAAAGGATTGAACAAGATACTACAAAGGAATTTTTTGGTGAGGGCATTCTCTCAAAATCATCTAGAATATTTCTCAAGTGTCATGGAACCTCTCTTTATCTGTTTGGCTGAAATTTACCATAAAATGTCATATTTTTGTTAACCTTTCAATACAATAAAATTTATTCAAGAATGCATTCTTAATTTCTCCCCAACTCATGAATTTCATTTTGAAATCATACCAATCGTTGGCCTTCTCTTTCAAGGAGAAGGAGAACAAGGTAAGTCAAATAGAGTCATTTGTGGTTATAGGAGTTCTAAAGGTGGAGCATGTATCAAGGAAAGAGTCCACATGCTTGTATGGGTTCTTGATCCCATGTCTGTAGAATGTGGGGATAAGCTCAATAAGACCATGAGGAATGGATAATTCCTACTTTTGAATTTGATCAACTCTATTTGCAATCGGTGAATTATAGTTCTCATGCATGAAATAGTCATGTAGCGGCCTATGTATGGGTGGTGGAGGTGGAGGTTTCTCATGTGTGTATTGGTCTCTCGTCTTGTATCATGAGGTTTGAGTGTTACTTGCACAATTATAACCAAACAAAGGAAGAAAAGTTAGCAAACCAATATGCAAAAAGTGACTTCAAGAATAAAGAATAGAGACTGTGAGGGCAATAGAAAAAATCAAAGTTAAATGAACTAGCTAGGCCGAGCACCTTTCTCCCCAAAAATGGTGCACCTTTATCCCTAAAAATGGTATCGGAAAGCTTGGTGCGTGCATACTTGGGATAACAAAATTTGTAGACCCTAATGAACATGCTCAAATACTCAAGTACTTGCTCGCAGTCGCACGAGTTGTATTGTAGCATATGAAGGTGGAAAGTTAGGTGTTGGTTGGCAGGGAGGGGGGACTAGAGCTAAGTTTGATATTGGATAGGTTCCTATTGTGTAGTCTAGGTTTCATAGATTTAGCTTTGATTTTGGTTGTTAAACTATAGGAGAACATACAAGAAATTAAGGAAAGGCAATAAGCAAAGCCTTCTTTAACCCTAGATAGGTTTAAACTAATCAAGAAGGAAAGAAAAGCTAAAAAATGGACTACACTAGAACAAGCAAAAATAAATTTACACTATGAATAGCCTAAAAAGGCAATACTACTTAACAAACTAGAGAGGACAACTAGCTAAACTTAGCAAAATAGATATTGTACTAAAAATTAACCAACTCGAGCAAGCAAAGGACTAGATTAGCAACTAACTAGACCAAGCAAGAAAAATATATCACAAAGGAGCACTGACTGTACTAGAAAGGCCTATATATTATGAACAATACAATTAACTAAGAAGGCAATTTGAAGAACTTAACTAAGTAAGAACTAGCTAAGTAGGAGAGCAACTAGGATTTAGACCGATTAATAGAAGTGTGGTCCATTTGGGTTAATGTGACTATTACCTAGGTTGGGGTGTCATAGCATGCAAGCACAATTCATTCATTTGTATCATCAAATCATACAACAAGTTAGATGCTAGAGAATTGCCCTAAACTACTAATTAGCTGATGGAATAAGGTGTGTGTAGGGGAACTATTCTCTATCTCACCGACATCCAACCATGCAAAGTTCATTTGAATTAGTATTTAGGTGGAATTCAAATAGGATCTAATAAAGTATAGGTTTCTTGGATAGAAGCTCCTAGGGAAAATTGGGTGCCAAGGGTAATGATAGAGTGTGAAAATGAGTGTATTTCACCTCACATCACCTACCATCTAACCTTTATGTAGCTCCAAGCCAATTGTGCTAAGTGCTTCTAAACAATATACTCCGATCACACACCTAGGTGTAGGAGAGTGGATATATATGCGGAAAGGTGGGTAGTAGCTAGCTAGGGATCCACTAGCTAGACGTAGGAGAAAATTCCAAAATAGCCACATATAAGCCATTTCCCCTAGAATCTAGGTGGTTTCGAGCACAAACCAACAAGAAACCCATGAGAAATGAGATATAAGTAGAACATAATCATTAACAAATGAAATTATAGATTTTACACATTATTTTTTCCCAACATGATATCAAAGTCACATTTTAACCCCAAATAGCCCACACAGGTGGGCTTAGCTACACATAACAAAAGAAAAGAAAAAAGTGGAATGAGTAGAGGATTTGATAGCCATTAATGCTTGGTGAAGACTCCTCCTTATTCACCTATTGCTATTGAAGAACATCCATCTAGATCCTTGTTGGATGGATGGCATAGGATGATAGGTGGAAGTAACCAAAACCCTAGGAAATTAGGGGTTTGAGGTGGAAGATGATGGAAACAAAGTGGAAGTAGGTGGAAATGAGAGGAAAAGGAGTGGATGATGCCTTCAATGCTTGGAGTGGTTAACCTCTAGATCTCAACCATCACAAGTGTATATGTAATGGATTGGGAAGCCTAATAAGGTTTAATGGGGGTAAATGCATAAAATGGCAACTAGGGAGCACTAGTGTTTATGTGGCAACACAACAGTTCTAGGCATAACGGCCATGATGGTGGGATGGTAGAATGGTCATGTGGGATATAGCATGTATATGATACGTACTATATATGTGGTGATTGGATACATATATGCATATATAAGCATATGAAAACCCCTCAACAAATATATTAAGTTGAAGATGCCTCCAAAAGCAACACACATGAAAAACTTGAACGACTAAGTGTAGGCACACCCTAGCGTGGTGCACTGTCTATCTCGTGGAAGTGTGATAGTGAATATGTGGGTCTGCCCTAGTAGGGTGCATATCCATTGTGTTAGCTTTTGGGTTGGAGTTAACAAGGTGACCTTAATCGGATCAAGCACCTTGAGGCCTAAAGATGAACATGGCAAGGAGTTGTGCATGACATCTGTCAAGAGTTGCATATGATGCAATTGGCAAAGGTTGCCTACCTGAAAGATTCTAGTTGTGGGTGACAGCCGTAGCTGGTCCATGACTTAGAGGAAATCAAGATCTTGCTCACTAGAAGGCTGTACATTGCAATCTTCCAAATTGATGGTGAGGGCTATCAGTTTGATCAAAATAGTGGGAGTGATAATTAATTAAAGACCTAATTAATATTGTTAATTTCCAAATCAAATCAAATCAAAAAAGTTTTGGACTAAAATTGCAAATTTCCTTTTTGTAGAATAAATGGCTACCAAAACAATCACTTTTCATTGTGATCGGTCCTTGATAAGGACAAGCTAAATGGGAACAACTTCCACTACTAGTTTAGGACGTTGAGAATTGTTCCACTCAAGAGTGAAAGCTCTATGTCCTAGATACACCAAAGCCAGAAGAACCTACTCCCACTGCACCAAAGGCTGAAAGGGATGCTTACAAGAAGCATACTAAGGATGCCATTGATGTGAAGTGCTTGATGTTGTGTTTAATAAACTATGAGTTGCAGAGACAACATGAGAACATGGATGTCATTGAGATGGTTCAACATCTCAAGAACTTGTATCAAGACCAGGCATGATAAGAGAGATATGATGTCTCTAAGGCATTGTTCAAGTGTGTCATGACAGAAGGAGATCAAGTAGGCTCTCACACACTCAAGATGATTGGGTATGTGGAGAACCTAACTCGACTGAGATTCCCTCTGAGCCAAGAGTTGGCTATTGATGTGATACTTCAATCGTTGTCAGAATCCTATAGTCAGTTTGTGATGAACTACAACATGAACAACTTTGACAAGTCACTGACAGAGTTGGTGGGAATGTTGAAGATAGTCGAGGCACATATGAAGAAAGACAAACCCAAATATGTGATGATGATCAGTAGAAAGAAGGGAAAGTCTAAGGGCAAGGGCAAGGACAAGGGCAAAGCAAAGAAAGGTTCTAATGCTAGCCAGTAGCCCAAGTCATCTTCAACTCTCAAAGCCAAGGGGGGTGAACAAGGGAGGCAAATGTCACCATTGTCATGAGCCAGGACATTGGAAGAGAAATTGCTCTCTCTACATAGATGAACTAAAGAAGAAGAAGAAGGAGGGGATGGAAGTCTCCACCTCAGGTATCATGAAATAAACTTAAAATGCTTCTTTATCTTAGGTATATGATACCAAGATATAGATCTGACATATATGATGTGTTGGATCTGAAAAGAAGTGATGGCCTTTATGAAAGGACCAAAAAGGAACACTCATCAAGAATGGAGCAAGTGTTTCTGCCATTGATAGTAGTACCTTTAGTTTATTTCAACCCAAAGGGCATGTAATAGAGTTATGAACTGCTATTTCATTTTGCCAATAAATAGAAACATTTTTATTTTTACATCTTGTAATGACAAAGATGTCTATCAATAAAATTCATTTTTTAATTTCAAAGATATGATCTTTTATGTCAATGCCTTATTTATCTTGTGGTCCTTGGTATGCATGAGATAAAATAATAATACCGAAAAGTTATTGATGACTCAAATAATAAATTAGCATTATCATCTAAACAAATGAATGAGAAATTCATCTCTAGGTTCCATGTTGATGGATAAACTCGACTCTCTTGATTAATGAACCATTAAGAGATATGAATGTCTTGTTTATTGGGCATGATGACAAGTCAATCTTCACTAGATGTAGTGGGAGAATGACTATTCTATTAGGTATAATACATATTAATGTGTATACATACCTATTGGAATAAATGCTAATACTTCAGATATGGTATTTAATGAAATACCAATATGAATATCTTGAAATGTTTAAGAATATCATAAATGAAGAACAAACTTGGTAAAAGTATTAACTCTTTGATATAATCAATGAATGAGATACTTAAACTAAATGTTTGAGGACCTTGTGAGTAACAATGATAGTGTATCATAGAGAACTCATGATTAAGGCATAATGATGTCTAAATCAAAGAAGGAATCATACTCTAAATAGTAAGAGTGTGATCATCAAACAAATAACTAAACTTCTAGAATTCTTCTAAGAACATGCTTTACACTAAATAAAGGTACAAAAGGAGATTGAGAATCACAAGTGTTGTAGAATCTCAAATTACTTATGTAACAGATACACCTCATATATCTAGTAGAAAACACCTTGAGCTTGATGGATAATGATATCCTACAAACTCAAAGGTGATGAATTGGTCATATGATGATGAGCCAATAATCTATCTAGATGATGTTGAGGAACTAGATTTTGAGTTATGGCTTGAAACCATAAGATCCAAAATAACTTCCATGTGAACCAAATAAGGTATGACCTTAATGGTAGCACTTATAGGGATAAAACCCATAAGTGCAATTGGGTCTTAAGAGTTAAGACTGACATGAATGACATTTGAAGAGCTGATTGGTTGAGATAAATTCAAATGAGTTCAAGGTGTTGAACCTGATGGTTTTATTTAACCAATTGCAGTGGCTATAGGCCATAAAGGATCATGCTTGCTATTGGAACTTAAAGACTATGAAATTTAGCATATGGATATTAAAATTGCATTCCTAGTAGGAATAACATGAGGTTGTGTGCGTGACACAACTTGAAGGGTTTTATAATTCTGTTAATGCAAATGCAGTCTATAAGTTGCAAGAGATTAATTAATATGATTGATTAAATACAAGCACCTCAGATCTGGAGTCTTTACTTTGATTATATACTCAAAATATTTGACTGATATATCGAAATAAAGAAGGGATCTGTGATTACAAAGATTTAGTGGGAGCATATTCATATTCTACATGATGATGAGGAATAAATAGCAACTAGTGTGGAAATACCTTCTTTAAGGGAATAAAGAGAAATGTCCTATGTCATAGGAATAGAGACATATAGAGATAGTTCTCGAAAGTCTCTTGACTTGATAAAGAGAGAGCATACATTGGTAGTCTATGTTGAAGGGTTCAGTATGCAGAGATTCAGTGGGAGAAAATGTGTCTATATTACATGGAGTTAGTCTCTCAGATGCCTAGTGTTCCAAATTCTTATGAAGAATAAGAACACATAGATAGATGCCTTATGCATTCACAATTGGATCTATCATGTATGTAATCATCCCATTACCTTGTATGTATCGGACATGACAAGAATATATATATGCATTCATCATCTTGTATGTATTGGACAAGATAATATGATATACTCATCTAATTATCTCGTATGTATTGGACATGATGAGTGGATGTTTGTCTACTTCCAGTGAGAGTCACTGGAATACCATAAAGAACTTATGTAAGTACTTATGAAGTATTAAAGGATTAGTTCTATGGTAATAAAAGGAAGAGTTGAGTGTAAATGAATTACACTAATACAATCTTCCAAAATGACAAAAAAATGATCACAAAATATAAAAGTGAATATGTGTTGATAAATGGAAATGTTCTGAGTAAAATTAAAATCCATTTAATTCTAAAAGGAATGTCGAGTATCCTTGTGTTATGAACACTAGAGGATACTATATGGATCTAGAAGTTCATACAGATGAACTTATAGATATTCCAACCATTGATGACAAAGTAGAAATACTCAGTTAAACTATGGAGCTAATTGTTAGGTGAGGAATATCAAATAGCATATTACAACAACTCCATCTCATAAAAAATGTCATACAGTGAGGAGATGTGAAACATGCAATATAACAACTAAAGCAAAGTGTTGCTAACTCATTGGATTAGCACTAGCACAACATAAACATGCGGGACATGTTTAGAGATCACTAAGAATATGATTCGAAGGTGATTGGCTCTAAGTGCAAGTGGGACTTTGTTGGTATGTATGCCTTGAGAGCCAATCATATGATGATTGGATTGGCATATGTCATGATTGAATTGATAAATATCAAAGGCAAGCTTCCAATTTATTCTAACTCAATCGATTATGAGATAAATGATGAAGCAGAATGAATGTCTAAAGAATGACAATACTCAATGATGTATTTCTTTAGGTTGAGGACCTGAACAATGAGATCATATGGATGCTAAGATAATGTACATTCTTGTTATGTCCCTAGTCAGATGTCATTGTGGAAGGTTGATAGACAACAATGACACATCAAAACTAGAGTGTGTGTTGGTTGATGACAGTGTCTTATTAGTCATGATATATTATATCAAACCAAGCACACAGATACATGTTGAAGAATAGTGTATCAGACTGACCAACCATGAGAGTGACACGTAGAACCATGACATGGTAGTCAGAATCATCTCTCATAGTGATGGTGGTGATTGTGATTCTTAGACCTGAAATCACTGCACTCATCAAATGTGATTGGGTACACTTTGACATCATCAAATGCAATCATGAAACATGGGTTGTTATAAAGGTGATGATTGGGTGGATTTGACGCATGAGATAGACTGTGAGTGATAGATATGGGATTTGTCCCTCCTAAGGGAGTATGATGTCCATGCCACTTGATAAGAGAGACTAAGAAAGGCATGTGCATGAACATGTGAATCAATATATGATATTGATGTCACGGATATCTCATACAGTCTGCTCTACTTCAAGAAACATGAATGAGCATTGAAAGGATGACAACTCCATGCCTTGAGTTCATATCGGAGACAAAGGAATTATACATTCACTAGAACACCAATTACAAACTATAGGATTGAAGGTTGTTCTCCAACTTTCCTTTTCACTTGGGTAGCACTGATGTGCGACCAGGTACCGCTCTTTGCTTGTGATGTCATAAGCTAGTTATGGACATTCAATGTCAACATGAAATGGGACCTATAGGGTCACACACATAGGATTAACCTGGAAGAGAAGTTTATCCATGAATGATGTTTGGATTGACTACTAAAGTGTTTAGGTACTCAATCAAACATTCAATCAATAGACTTGACTTAGAATCAAGTTCAAGTGTTGAACCAACTGATTAGAGTGTCAGATTGATTGAGAACTGAATTGACTATGTTCTGCACAATCTGGACCACCAACTGACTGGTTCACTGGCTGAATCGATCGACTCATGGTTAGTGAGATGACTGGTTCACTCTAGTGAACCAATCGGTTCACTTGGACCAAACAAGCAGTGTTGGGTTTTCTCTATTTGTGAGAAAAAAGTTTTTTTTTCATTTCACTTATTCAATTTAATTGGGACTAGAATGAATATTTGTGTTAATTAGAAACGGATAAGGAAAGTCAATTGTAGGTAGGTCTGAGAAGTGAAACAACTGGTTCACTAAGTGAACTGATCGGCTCACATTCCCAACTGACTGGTTCACTGGTGAACCGATTGGCTCACACTCCCAAATGACCAGTTTAGTTATGAAACAACTGGTTCACCTGTTGTAGTGTAAATTATTCATGAAAATTCCAGACCCTTCTACTCCTGCACAGATTGGGAACCCTGACCCTACCATGTACTATAAATAAAAGGGTATAGGGGGATTCTCCAGAGAGACAACTCAGAACATCAGTTGCTCTATAAAGTTGTTGTCCTCTCTGGTTGTGGTAATCAAGAGAGCCCAAGCAAGTTCTACCCGTCCAGGGAGGAACAGTGAGGGAAAGATAACTGTACAAAAGCAACTAGTAGTAGGAGAGTGTGTCAGTGACTAGTACGCCAACAGAATGAGACAACTCCTTCTAGTCTGACTAGAGTTCACGGTAGTCCTTGTGGACTATATATAGAGGCGGGAGACTTCAGCCGCTTAGGAGGACAACAGTCGACCGCATTCTAGGTCAAGACCATGAGCTGCACAGATGCCATCGAAGATAGGTGGTTGAAGACCACACTTACTGTGAGGTATAATCACTGAGCAAGCCTCAAGACCAGGTATATCTCACTAAAACCATCCTTCTCATTACATAGATGTTGATGCGATCTACTGGTTATGGGTTTATGGTCAAGTTAAATTTTTGTTTCCACTGCCTACTCCGACCACATAAAACCCAACAAACCATTCTAGTTGGCATGGCCACGCTATCCATCACAATCATGTTGATGGAATTGGTGGAGTTTATTCTCAGTTGTGATTCCATTGTGCTTTTATCATTTATAGCATGGTGGTCCTGTGACACCACAGGTGTGCTAGGGTCTTTTTCTTGCACTTTCATCTTCTTTTCCACCATCCATGAAGTTCTTTACTTTGTATCAACTCTTAACCACTAAGGGGTAGATTGGAAAATTCTTAGACTCACTTTAGACTCCTCCAAGGGTGGAGAAACCCATAGATCATCCTCCTTCTCTCTTGTCCATCCAAATCATGTTCAAGATACCTGAAAAACATGCAAAGAACCACTATAAATGTATTTGATAATGATACACATAGTGAGGGAAATAGTATGCATCCTAACATGTTTAGATGTGATTAAGGAGTAAAATGACACAAGATAAATCCCTAAATGAGGGTTGCATCAACAAGTCTCAAGAGAGGCTAAGTTTTTATAGACTTGGATTTATCGAGTTATTTTTAGAATTTCTCTACTGAACCCTAGTTCTATAATTAGATATTAACATCATATGTACTGATGAGACATTACAAATTCTATATTAGATCCTTCGATATTTTGATGAGCCATAAGTGATGTTGGGTCATGTTTCTAGTTGTTGATGGTATTCTAACTTTCAAATGAAAGGATAAGTATGTAAGGGGTCTACTGCAAAGTCTCTTAAGATCAGGCCTCTAAGCTTGAATTGTATCTTTGAAAATCTCCATCGTTGCACTTGTTTATTTTATCTAACTCCCTTATTCATATGGAAATGTTATTCTTTCTGCTATTTCATGCTACCAAATCTATTTTAAAAAACTAACTCTTATCTATCACTTTAATTATAGAGTGTACAAACTTATCCAACACTCAGATGTGAGAGGAGAAAACTAAGTCACGCTTGTATTCAAAAAATGATTATAAGGTATGTCTAGTTTGAAGGACACAATTGTCTCTTGTGCCGCACAAAATGAGGCAAGATTGTTTTTGGTATCTTGGGTTTTTCATAATGAGGCCATATTGTTTTTACCAGTTTATGAGTATTAGAAGTTGATTCTAATGCATCCTTTTTCATTTTACTTAGTAGGTTGACTTGGTATGTTTCTCATTGTCATAGGTGATCTTAGAATTTGCTAACTCAGACTGTAACTAGTTGCTTCATGAACTAGAGTGTCAGAATGGGGTTAACTAAGAGACCCCTGACCTTGCTAAAAGTGTTGAACATACTTAATTATCATAATTTAATTCTTATAACTATAATCTAACCTTGTGATATGATTTGGTATCATAATACAAGCTTAAGTTTCAAGTTTGGTCCAATTTGAACAATGTTTGTGCAAGCTATGCAATTTTATGTACATTTTGTACTTTTCTACAATTTACCCAAATGGGAGGTTTTTCTAGAAACTTATCACTTTCATTATGTTCTTTGAATGTTCTCTCATCATTCTTGAGCTTGTTGAGCCATGGAGCACCTAGTTGAACCTTAGTTTGGAGGTGTTTTCCTCGAGGGTATTTTAGGGTTTACCCCCTTATGGATGAGCTACCTTTAGGATCTAGCAAGCAAATGGTTTATTTGTTTTTCTTGCAAAATCAAGAAATAGGGCTAAGCAGGTCTCCATGGACTGTGGGTTAGCTACTTGTGTGGCTGCTTGTATCTCCTTAATAGTTTAAGGCCATGGATGCATGGAGAGCTTTTAGACACCTCATGCTTCTTCTCTTTCCTTATCCATCAAGCTTTACATATCTACTTTTAAGCTCCAAAATGAAATTTTTTCTCTCTACCACTTTCCCCCTGCTAAGAACCTCATTCCCTCTCTATTTATCTGTGGAGGACATGTCCAAGGTAGAATAAGAAGGTGAATTTCTTAGTGGAAGCATGTAGGGTTTTGTTTTGCTTCCTTTAGGGTTTTTGTAACATACAAGATCTTGGACCCTACCCTAGAACTTTGATCTTTTGGGTTTGACCAAACATGGTTTGAGGTTAGGCTTAAAAAAAGGTTTAGAATGACCAATGAGAGTTAATGCATGTAAAATCGCCCTAATAAACCTAATTGAATGAGTAGTTAAGATAATGGGCCATATGACATATCTCACAAAAATAAACCCCAAAAGTGAAATCTAAGTTTAAAATCGTGTTCCTTGGGTCCCAATTACCTTGGGAGTCAAGTTTCACATTATTCACATAATAACAATGCATTTAACTCAAATTGGAAAAGAAGATGTGAAGTTTTCCCTCAAAATATCAAATAAAATAATAAATGACTCCAAAAGAGGAAAATAATCTTAGATTCATAATCTACATAATAAATATATCCTTTGGGTGAATTTTCATCCAATTTGGATAAAGTTTGCTTAATGGGTGAAATTAGGAGAGAGAAAGTGTGTAGAACCTTCAAAATATTAAATAAATATACAAACAACTCCAATATGTAAAATTGATGGCAAATTCATATCCAACACATTAAATATGACTTGTGGGTCAATTTTCATCAAATTTGGATAATCCAAAATCCATTAATGAAGGAGGAAATAGAAAATGAGATTTGATTTATTTATTACATTAAAAGTTTCCAAAAGGCAAAACTAAGTGCATAATCAGAATCTACATGCCTTAATTAGTCTCAATTTCACCCAATTTGGGGTTTGTTTGAGCCTCCAAAAGAATATAGAGACAAAGGAGAAATTAATGTGAACATACATTATTCTAATTTGATTTAGATTTGATTTAATGTGGCATGCCCCATCGGACGGATGGGCGTGAGCCGGTCAATCGCCCAGATCCGACGGCTAAAAAGTTTTCTCCTACCTTGGGTAGGAGAAGGCCGTGTGAACAATATAAAGGTTTGGAGTTTTGTGGATTTCTCAGCCTACGCTCAACCTTTGCTCGTGATTTTTGTTGTGTTGGTTTCCTTAAAAGATTCTGCACGGTTCCATATCCCACTCGGGATCTATCATCAAGTATCCAAGTTTTGCCTGATTCCTTCTCCTCGAGTTTTCCGGCCCAACTCCTTCTCACTGCACCCAACCACACCTATATATACTCCTATACCGGTCTTCCTGAGTACGCTTGTTATCTTCCTCCTCTTCCAATTACTCTTTTGGTCGAGTTTTGGGTGACTGTTGATCCCCTTCTTTCCCTTTGGTTTGCGGCAGCATTCTTGAGCTCCTGGAGGAACCAACCGAACAATTGAGTGTATAGGTGAGTTTGTAGTCTTTTGTTCTTCCCTTCTCTTCTTTTGGTTTCTCGAATCGTTGGGTCTCACGGATTTGCCCCTTTTTCCTCCAAGCAGTAGCCACACTGCCTGTAGCCATGGTGTTGCGGGTGGAGAGGGAGATACTCCCCTATGATTTCCTGTCTTTGCCCTTCCAGTTCCCTTTGTCTTTGATTTCTCACTCGGGGACAGTTTGGTCTTTTCGTGCTGGTTTTGGTTTTCCTTCTGTACCGAGGTGAGTTGTTGAGGTGGTTGTGGGCCCGTCCAAGTTGGCTAGTATCAATTGGACCAACTCAACACTCATGCTCTCTCTCTCTTCTCTTTGCAATCAATTTTCTGACATGGAAAATTATGATTGATTGTGTTCCAAAAATTCATAACTAATTCTCTGTTCATCCAAAAATTACAAATAAATAGTCATTGGATTTAGAAAAATGTAAGCTTTCTAATGGTGATGGTTTTGTTGCCTAAATCCGATGTTCAAAGTATGATATTTTAACGAATTAATCTCAATAAGTAATAACTTATAAAAATCATAACTAAATATCTATAAGTCAGAAAAATATAATAAAATATGTTTTGGACACAAAAAGGTAACATAAAATATGCATGGTTTTTATAACCTAATTTGCATATAAAGAAAAATGTGATTTCTAGGGTTTTGAATAATCAATGGAAACCTAACCCTAATTCCACATATATGCATCATAGGTTCTTTGGAGGCCTGGACTTGGATCTAGGACTGACTTGAACTATTTAGACTTTGATGTTGAGGTATGTTGTATCCCCTATTCATCTATATTGAGCAATTCACCTATCTTATCATTCTTTTGACTATGGCCTACACATATGTCTATTTTCTTGATATCGTGGTTCATGTGAACTATCTTGATTATTGTGGTCTTAGATATTCTCTTGAAATCTTATTTTGTGTTATGGTGCATGATAGACTTGTTGATGGTATCTTCCCACTATGATGTGGATGTTTACTTGTGGATGCATGTGTTGTCCATTGTGTGATATGGCAACATTGTATAATTCTGACTATACTTTCTACTTGCCTCTACATTTACATGCTATGTGATTCAGTAGCACTAGAGTAGTATAATTGCATTGGTTTTGTCTTATTGTGATTTATGGCAACATTGTGATATTTTGGATGGTGGATGTGTGATTCCCCATGTCAGGGCAGGATGTGTGATTCCTGGACCATATTATATATATTTGGGTGGTGGATGTGTGATTCCCCATGCCAGGGAAGGATGTGTGATTCTTGGCCCATGTCTCACCAGGTTCAAGATGTGTGATTCTTGGCTGCCTTTGTCTTTATATTGTTATAGGGCAATGTTTATCTCACATGCATACAAGATATTGATTGTGGGGTGTGTGCCCTACTTGTGCTTCATTTCCCACCATGGTAGTGGATGTATATATGGCACAATATTTTTATGTTGTTTTATGGCAAGTATCATTCTTATTGTAATCTTTTCTCTTGATACCCATTTGGGTGGTACTTATCTCTTGCATGGGAAGCCTTTTATTTTGATGTCCCTTATTCTTTATCAATTACTCAATTTGCTTTTTAGTATGCACATACTAGCCTTTGTTGATGTATTTTGTTTTTCTCTTCTTACTGGGGTATGCTTCCAACCCTAGGTGGAGGACTTGGATGACAAGGCATGTTGACATGGACTTAGATTAAAAAGTTAAAGCTTGGAGACAATCTTGAGGTGGTTTAGATTTCCTCTACATGGATCCTTATGATGTAAGTTTAAGATGTTCCCTTGTTTTATAATTGAATATAGTCATGTTTTTATTCCGCTGCTACACTTTGGTTGTTTTGAATACCATTAACATGATTTGAAAATTTTACACCCACTCCAAGATACCTTAGAGGTGTGTTTGGACTGGAGGTTTTAGTTCTTCAAATTTTTAGTAGAGAGGTGGTTTCACTTCTTTACAACATGGTATCAAAGCCCATGGTAGTCAGAAACTAACTATTTCAATTTTGTCTCCTCATTAGAACCCTTGACTTTGCTGAGTTACCTCTAAGTGAGATGTTGACCCTAGATTTGATCTATGATGATAATTTGATGCAATAAGGTTTGACTTGAGGATGTAATTAGGTTATGAGAAGATAGCAGGATAAGAAGTCTTAATATGGATAAATTGTGACTTGGTTACGCCTTGATTTTGGGCCCTAAATTTCAATTTTCAATCACAAAAAGTTTTCACAACAAATTATTTTCTTTATACACTATAAAAAAAATCTGGTTTGTCGAAGTTTTCTTGAACTGAGTCACAATGAAGAGAAACTCTAGTTTGAGTAGAATCTAACCCTAGTTTTGACTTTGGAGTTGTGACTAGGATTGATACAAAGGTGTAGTGACCTACCCTATGACTTCTTTATGTTCATGTAGGGTTGATAGGTTACAGACACAAGGACCTATAATCCAACCATAAGTTGGTTCTGACTTTTAGATGGATACATGGATAACATAAATCTCTAAAACTTTCACAACTAAGAGATGTGTGTAGCTCTAAAAAGTTGTTTAGTTTGACTTGATAGGTTGAACTCATTAAGGGGTGGAGAGTAGTTGGTTGTTGATGTTTGGATCCATATATTTCGAGGACAAAATCCTTTTAAGGGGTGGAGTGTTGTAACATACCAGATCTTGGACCCTACCCTAGAACTTTGATCTTTTGGGTTTGACCAAACATGATTTGAGGTTAGGCTTAAAAAAAAGGTTTAGAATTACCAATGAGAGCTAATGCATGTAAAATCACCCTAATAAACCTAATTGAATGAGTAATTAAGATAATGGTCCACTAATGGGCCATATGACATATCTCATAAAAAGAAATCCTAAATGTGAAATCTAAGTTTAAAATTGTGTTCCTTGTGTCCCAATTACCTTGGGAGTCAAGTTTCACATTGTTCACATAATAATAATTCATTTAATTCAAATTGGAAAAGAAGATGTGAAGTTTTCCCTCAAAATATCAAATAAAATAATAAAGGATTCCAAAAGAGGAAAATAATCTTAGATTCATAATCTACATAATAAATATAGCCTTTGAGTGAATTTTCATCCAATTCGGAGAAAGTTTGCTTAAAAGGTGAAATTAGGAGAGAGAGAGTGTGTAGAACCTTCAAAATATTAAATAAATATACAAATAACTTCAATATGTAAAATTGATGGCAAATTCGTATCCAACACATTAAATATGACTTGCGGGTCAAGTTTCATCAAATTTGGATAATGATAAAGCCATTAATGAAGGAGGAAGGAGGAAAGAGAAAATGAGATTTGATTTATTTAACACATTAAAAGTTTCTAAAAGGCAAAACTAAATGCATAATCGGAATCTGCATGCCTTAACTAGTCTATGTGTAAAATTTCACCTAATTTGGGGTTTGTTTGAGCCTCCAAAAGAAGATAGAGACAAAGGAGAAATTAATGTGAACATACTTTATTCTAATTTGATTTGGATTTGATTTAATGTGTCACACCCCATCATACGGATGGGCGTGAGCCGGTCCATCGTGGACCCGGATCCGACGGCTAAAAAGTCTTCTCCTACCTTGGGTATGAACATGCTGTGTGAATAGTACATAGGTTCGGAGTTTTGTAGATTTCTCGACCTACGCTCAACCTTTGCTAGTGATTTTTGTTGTGTTGGTTTCCTTAGAAGATTCCACATGGTTCCATATCCCACTCAAGATCTATCATCAAGTATCCAAGTTTTGCTCGATTCCTTCTCCTCGAGTTTTTTAGCCCAACTCCTTCTCGCCGCAAACCTCAACCACACCTATATATACTCCTATACCGGCCTTCCCGAGTACACTTGCTATCTTCCTCCTCTTCCAATTGCTCTTTTGGTCGATTTTTGGGTGACCATCGATCCCCTTCTTTCCCTTTGGTTTGTGACAGCGTTCTCGAGCTCCTGGAGGAACCAACTAAGCAATTGAGTGTATAGGTGAGTTTGTAGTCTTTTATTCTTCCCTTCTCTGCTTTTGGTTTCTCAAATCGTCGGGTCTCGCATATTTACCCCTTTTTCCTCCAAGCAGCAGCCATGCTACTCACAGCCATGGTGCTGCGGGTGGAGATGGAGATACTCCCCTATGATTTTCTGTCTTTTCCCTTCCAGTTCCCTTTGTCTTTGATTTCTTGCTCAGGGATAGTTTGGTCTTTTCACGTTGGTTTTGGTTTTCCTTCCGCACCGAGGTGAGTTGTTGAGGTGGTTGTGGGCCCGTATGAGTTGGCCAGTATCAATTGGACCAACTCAACACTCTTGCTCTCTCTCTCTCTCTCTTCTCTTTGGAATCGATTTTCTGACATGGAAATTTATGATTGGCTATGTAAAATTCATAACTAATTCTCTATTCATCCAAAAATTACAAATAAATAGTTGTTGGATTCAGAAAAATATAAATTTTCTAATGGTGTTGTTTTTTTGCCTAAATCCAATGTTGAAAGTATGTGATTTTAATGGATTAATCTAAATAAATAATAACTTATAAAAATCATAACTAAATATCTATAAGTTAGAAAAATATAATAAAATATGTTTTAGACTCAGAAAAAGGTAACATAAAATATGGCATGGTTTTTATAACCTAATTAACATATAAAGAAAAAGGTGCTTTTTAGGGTTTTGAATAATCAATGGAAACCTAACCCTAATTCCACATATATTCATCATAGGTTCTTTGGAGGCCTAGACTTGGATCTAGGACTGACTTGGACTGTTTAGACTCTGATTTTGAGGTATGTTGTATCCCCAATTCATCTATATTGAGCAATTCACCTATCTTATCATTCTTTTGACTATGGCCTACACATGTGTCTATTTTCTTGATATCGTGGTTCATGTGAACTATCTTGATTATTGTGGTCTTGGATATTCTCTTGAAATCTTATTTTGTGCTATGGTGCATGATAGACTTTTTGATGGTATATGCCCACTGTGATGTGGATGTTTATTTTTGGATGCATGTGTTGTCCATTGTGTGATATGGCAACATTGTATAATTCTGACTATACTTTCTACTTGCCTCTACATTTACCCTCTATGTGATCCAGTAGCACTAGAGTAGTATAATTGCATTGGTTTTGTCTCATTGTGATTTATGGCAACATTATGATATTTTGGATGGTGGATGTGTGATTCCCCATGCTAGGGCAGGATGTGTGATTCCTAGACCATATTATATATATTTTGGTGGTGGATGTCTGATTCCCCATGCCAGGGTAGGATGTGTGATTCTTGGACCATGTCTCACCATGTTCAAGATGTGTGATTTTTGGCCGCCTTTGTCTTTATATTGTTATAGGGCTATGTTTATCTCACATGCATGCAGGATATTGATTGTGGGGTGTGTTATAGGGCTATGTTTAATCGAAATCTACATGCCTTAACTAGTCTATGTGTAAAATTTCACCTAATTTGGGTTTTGTTTGAGCCTCCAAAAGAAGATAGAGACAAAGGAGAAATTAATGTGAACATACTTTATTCTAATTTGATTTGGATTTGATTTAATGTGTCACACGCCATCAGACGGCTGGGCATGAGCCGGTCCATCGTGGACCCAGATCCGACGGCTAAAAAGTCTTCTCCTACCTTGGGTATGAACATGTTGTGTGAATAGTACATAGGTTCGGAGTTTTGTGGATTTCTCGACCTACACAAGCTAATGGTTCTCGCTCTCTCTCTTTAGAGCTAACCCTACAATTGATCTTACCACTGGAGGTTCTCTCTTATAAGATGGGTCAAGATCTTAAGGATACATGTCTACACCTTCCTGGGTGAAATGTATGATCCAAAACCTATGTCCGATCAAGATTATCCAAAGCTCTTCATGATCATCTCATGAACATCAGGCATAACCCTTCTGGCTTAGGTGTAACACCTGCTGCCAGCCTTACTGCCACTCTCTTCTATGTAGGTGTGTGCCTTTTCCTACTCATATATATCTGTTAGGATTCCTTACCTAACCTCCTCAATGAGGGAGCTATCCCTCACCCTTACCAGGCACGACCACCCAAGGTCGGGTCACCAAAAGGCACTAGGTCAAATAGTCACACATAGATCATGCTTCTCATGTGTACTCAAAACCTTTATGTAAAGCATGTACGTCTAACCCACACACTTGAAGGTATAGAATACTAAGGTATCCATCTCATCTTAGCATCTCTTTCTGTAACTTCCACATAGGGTTTGGGTTGATCATCATCCTCAGATGATGCATCAGGTCTCTACCTCTTCCTGGAGGCCTCTTCCTCCAAGCTAACTCTCTCTTCATCCTTTTACAATAAGGTCTAACCTCAGAGCTCTCCTGAGGGCATATAAACACACGCCATGCAACCTAAGCATGTAACTAATCTTTACTTTATGCTTAAACTATTAAACTTATGTCCATGACATCTTGTTTACATGAGTTTCATTATTTGGTGGAGGATTCCTTAATCCTTATTAATCTTATTCCAAACACAAGAGGGGTGTGGAGAGAGATAAACCCTAAGCACTTAGAATCCTATATGAATTAGGGTTGAGAAGAGAAGAAGATAGATGAGAGAGTCATAGAGGTATCTTACTTTGAATCAAAACCTCCGATTCTGGCCAGGCAGTCACACAATATCTGGGACTCCTCGTAGACCAACTAGCAGGACAAAGGAAAATCTTGCCAGCCCCCAGATTGTGATCCTTTTCTAGACACCTCCATCATTGGAAAATCCTCTAATAAATCTCTTGGGTTCTAAAGAGTTTGTAAAATTTAATAATTATTAGAGATTAAATGAAAAACCATCGCTCTGATATCAAATGTAACGACCCCGCTTCTCAGTAACCCCCAATTAAGGAAGACCAAGAAGTCAGAGGCGTTATCCCAAAAATAGGATCAATGGTTTTGCAAATAATAAAAAATAATTAATAATTCTATAAAAAGCTAAACTTTAAAGCTGGAATAAAAATTACATTTCACATACCTTTCAAATATAGGAAACTGGAACTTCTACCCTTAGTAGAATTTTAACAATATAAATCCTCCTTTATGAATTAACTTTAATCTTCACAAGTTCCACTTTACTATTTGTCCAATTTCGGATAATCCTAAAATGTCGACAAGCAAAATGTCGGTTAGTATAAATGAATATACATGTATGTGGTGACAACCAAAATATTGCACATAAGTTCTAACAACATAATCACATCAAATAGTTGTTAACAATGCAAGATTACAATTTTCAATATGAATTCTCTACCACTTTTACTCATCCTCATGGATACCCTCTCTAGGGTTAAGTCCTTGCAAGTGACTTTAAGGCTACCTTCTCTATCTTGAGCTTGGTACATGGGGTCACCTCTCTGGATGCCTCGTGGTCTTCCCTCCAGGGCTTGACCACTTCAGACCTTCCCTCCAGGACTTGGTCTTGAATCATACATCCAGAGATGGTATGTAGGTTCGAGACAGTCACATATATACTTAAGTTGTGATAATCATATTCACATTAAAGATTGCAGAAATAAAAGCATACAAACAATTTATTTCCATGCAATCAATAAAACATCGAGAAAATGTCGGGAAACTAAGGTATGTACTCATAATTAACCACATACCTGATTAGGAGATTTTATAAGAAATAAGCAAGTCCAATCAATCATGCAATCCAATCCAAGCAAGCAATCAAGTCAATCACACAAAAAAAACAGAATCCTGAAAAGCATGTACAACCTATTTACTATATACTCATCAAGAATCTACTTTATTGACTTGGAATCACTTTCTAGGTTTCTAATCCGAATTAGGGTTCCTTTAGATCTATTTACAACTTTTCTCTTTTATGTCCACAAAACCCTAAAACAACTATTCTAGGTGCAAAAACCCTAATTATTCACTTATTTGCATTAAAACCTTCTTTTCATCAAATAGGCTTAGGATTAACCTAATATCACTTTTATGCAAAGGATCTCAAAATATAATTCATTAAAACCCGTTAACACTTAGTTTAGGGTTTCTAAGCCTATTAATGCACATTAACATATCAAACCCTAATTTAGGCTATTAAGCATATGGATCATTCTATGTATACATCAAAACGTCTTTTTATTAACAACATGTTAATTTGCTCATAGATCATCCATATCAACATTTTCCATTTCATTAATCATAAAATTAGGGTTTCTTACTCATGAAAGCATTAAAGATGGTAACTTTAGGTACTTTTTGAACTACAATCAGATTCAGGCTCTAAAACTATTTTTATTGAACTCCTCATATTCTCCTGATCAATTTTCATATATAATACATCTTAATTCGAGTTACCCATAAGTATTTAGAATTTATGCAAAATAAATTACTTGTAGCCAATGAGAAGTCACCATGCCAGCGGGGTGGCCCGCTCGCCCTTTTCCACATCGGTCATGGATCTACGAATCATTGTCTATCGCATAGGTGGCTGGCTCTACGCGAGCAGGTGCCTGGTCGGGGTGTTTTCCCCTTTTCACCATTATGTCCCCCAGTTATGGTCCTCGTGCCATCAGGGCAAAACTGTCAACTGGTTCCTGGCCTTCTTCTACCTCACGACGGCTCCGAGCAAGGGACCTGGCAAGTCAACGGAGGATTGACTATAGGCGTCAGTGCTCTCGAACGGCGATCAAGGGCATCGCCCCCTTCGACTCGCCCCGTCGGACCAGGGGGTGGGTCGAGATTGGCCTGTGATGGCTCCTAGATGGCTGGTGATGAGGGTGGCTCCACGGCAGACTAGATGAAGATCATGTATCAAAGGGAAGCCCAGAGACCAAAACGTCAATAGGGAAAGATGCCCCTGATTATGGTGGTGCTTTCTAAGGACTCCCCTCCTCTCAAAAAGGGGTATAGCCCCTTATATAGCCCCGACTCCGGATACCAGGCTTCCATGGAGTCTGGCTCCCACAAACACTTGGGGAAAGTGTTATTTCCCTCCAAAGTCCCACAAAACCAGGGTCTAAAAGGTCCGAAACTTCCTCCCAAATCGATTGGGAGTAGTATCCTTTCCAGCCTGGGACTGTGCAGCAAGAGGGGAGTGTGAGAAGATCGCACCTCATGTTCCCCCATTTTCCCAGTCGGACTGGAGGTACAAGACAATTTGACCACCTTCGATCTCAAATCGGACGGCTACCAAAGGGCGTGACACATGAATGGGTCGGTCCCTAGATTCCAATTCAAAAATAAAACGTGACATTTAATGTATCTTTCCTTTTCCTTCCCACTTTAGGAAATGTTACAAAATTCATATATCCCAAACCGTTTATCATTTTAATCCCAAATTTTAAAGGAAAGTACATAATGACGTAACCTACTTGTGTGCCAAGTTTGATACTCAAACTCGAAGTTATGAGAGACTTTCCTTCATATGCAAGTTATTACTTAAAAAGGCATATTTTATACATATTTTCTCTCTCTTACTCTTTTATATTCTTTATTTGGATTCCTTTTACCATTAGAAATCATGTGGACTCAAAATCTCATCCAGGATGATTCCATTATCCATATTTTCTCATATTTCTTATATTTTCCTCATTATCTCAAATTTCCTTCTTAATAATGTATTATTTGATTTCTTCTTTTTCTTTTAATCATATTGGACTCGTTGACATATTATGATTCACGAAATCACATGCACAAAGGAAATATTATAAAGGAAATCCATTCAATACACATAAATCATACAATTCCCACAATCATACATTTATTGGGGAAATTGCATTTCCAACCATATGAACCCAAAAATTGGGGTTGTAACAAATATGTGTTCACTCTAATATATTAGATAACTTAATACATGCTCCCAAATCTTGTAACCAATATAATCTATATGCATTGAATAGATTGGACATCAAATTTCATCTTAAATGGACAATGCTTGAACCCTCAAATATTAGGAAAGAAAAAGGCATATTTGAATATATGATACACCCAAAATGTTATTATTTTGATAAATTTCTCTTGGAGTCTTGATTTACTTATTGTCTCGGGTTTATTTCTCTTCTTTATACAAATGGAACACTAGTTCGAAAATGGGGATATTTCCACCTTCTACTTCACTATACTCTTCTTTATTAGCCAATACATGTTTCATCACCTACCTCTAGTCAAGAGATCTTTCTACAGCCAAAAGTTCCCTTCTCCCCCTATAAGGAGTGGGAACCCAGAGGGATCAACTCCTACTTTATTTTAGGGATAAACCCTATAATCCAAACACACTAACAAGTATGCCAAAATAGGTTTATTTCCCCCCTCAAAAGAATGATATTCAAGTGTTGACCTAGAGGTTATACATTGTCCATATTTTGATAATGACTTAACCATTCCATTCATATGTATCTAATATGTGTATTGAAGATTGATTTTAGGTCTTAGATACATGAAAAGGATCAAAAATCAAAATCCCTAATTTGCTCAAGTTCAAGTCAAAATCTATACAAGTGTGTATTTTTGGAAATCTATGTAAATGACCTTAGAATATTTTTGTAATCACTTTTTTTGATGAATTGTCTTGTAACTAAGATGAGAAAATTTATTGGGACACTAAACACCAAGTTTTAATCACTTTAGATGCACTTTAGAAAATTGATCACAGACAGTCAATCGGTCGAGTTGCAAACTCGACCGATCCTCCTGTATCAGTTTTCTAAAGAAGGCATAGGTCGAGTTGTGTTTTCACAAAACTCGATCGATCGAGTACCTGACCAATTTGATCTTCATTGGTCGGTCAAGTTTCCCTAGGACAAACTCGAATGATGATTTGAATATCGGCTTTGTCTTTTACTCTATTGGTCGAGTTACCTTTATTGAAACTTGAGTGATTGCACTGTATGGAATTTATAGAAAAACGTGATTGTGACCGTTGGTGTGTGTTTTGAGCAAAAATAGAGTCATTGCTTTGAGCAAAAATGGCTATATTTTGTATCTAAGTGTCCCACAACTTAAAGGGGCGCCCTCAACTATAAATAGGACCTCTTGGAGTTCATTCCAAGGTTGTTCATTCACTACATGCTTGGTTCTAGCTTAGTTGAGAGTGTTCTAACCCTTTGAGCCCCTTTCTCTCTCTACCTTCAAGTCAAATTCGTGAGTATGAGTGAGATAGGTTCCTTTGTAAGAGAGATACTCCATGTATTGATGTAAAGCTCTCCTTCACCTTCTTCCTACCCCCTTTCCTTATTAAAGAAAAGGTTGAAGATCTTCTCTGAGTGAAGGAGAAGGAGTTGTTGTTCTTCAAGGTTGAAGAAGGCAAGGTGTTCCAGATCTCCAAGTGAAGGAGATAGGCAAGGCAAGCACTCAAGGAGTATAGGTAATCCCTTGAAGGCTGAAGACTTGAAGAAGGAGTGGGTAAGTCCATGTTGATGGCTGAAGACCATGGTTCAAGTGGGTAAGCTCCTTCTATAGGTTGAAGATCCTTGCTTGAGGTACTAAGCCCTTGGATGTTGTGGTTTTGTCTTGTAATATTATGATGGAATATAAGAGTACCAAGATTGCAAATCCTAGGGATTAACCACCTCTAGGTAGTGGATTGATATTGCTCCTAGTTAGGATGTGGAACCACTCTAAACCACCTTGTCCAAGTGCATGCTCTTCCTTGTCTCTCATCCTTGCTATGCTTGCTAGTTAAGTCATCAAATTTTTGTTTGTTTTAAGTTCTTGCACTTAATATATTTTGGTGGTCTAATCCATTTTGTGAGAATTGTGAAGCTCTATTCACCCCCCCCCAGAGCCCTTAATCCAACAAGTGGTATCAGAGCATGTCTTCTCCAAGTTACTTCTACTAGTAGGAGAAGATGGTCGATTTAGTACTTGGATCCCTACACTTGAAAGGAAGCTTCTCCATGCGACCTCCGGTCTTTGACGGCACCAAATTCCTCTATTGGAAGAGAAGAATGCAGTTCTACCTCCAAGGTGTAAGCTATGAGATGTGGAAGGTGGTACACCTCAAGTATGAAGATCCAAAGGGGGAAATATCCACATGGATGGAAGCTCAAATTAAGCAAGCTCAACTCAATGCCAAAGTTGTGAGCATCATCTATGCAGCCATCACCCCATCTGAGTTCAACCATATCTCCTCTTGGGACACCGTACACAAGATTTGGAACAAGCTTTGTGTCACCTATGAAGGAACGGAGCAAGTGAAGGAAGTCAAGATCTACATGCTTAGTGGTCTTCTTAAGAACTTCAAGATGGGTAAGAATGAAAGAGTGGCTGATATGTACACTAGGCTCAATGTCATCATCAATGGATTGGCAGCCCTTGGTAGTGTGATGGACATAGGCACTATTAACTCCAAGATCTTAAGATCTCTTCCAAAGAGATGGGAGCCCAAGGTTACATCCATTGAAGAAGCGTACAAGCTTAGTGAATTGTCAATCGAGGAACTGGTTGGCAACCTTCAAGACCATGAACCAAGGCTTGATAAGCAAGAAGAAGAAGAAAAGAGAGAAGAGAAGGAGTCCAAGAAGATCAAGGACACATCCTTCAAAGCTCAAATTGAAGAGATGGTTTGACAGCAACAACTTGCTCTCAAGTCCCCTACTCCCTCCTCAAGTGAAGATGAAGGCCCAAATGAGCTTGAAGCAAACTACTCAAAGGGCAAACACTTCAATGGGAAACCTTCTTCATCAACTCCTAGATGCTATGAGTGTGGCCAAAAGGGCCATTAAAAGAGTGACTGCCCCAAGGCTAAGAAGAGCCATCACAAGAGCAGCCACAAGAAAGACAATGAGTACAAGAGAGAAGGCAAATACAAGAGAAAGGAGAAGAGAGAAAGAAGAAGCAAAGATGCAGCTCATGCAGCTTGGGATGAGTCTTCCTCAAGCTCTTCAAGCTCCGAAGATGGAGAATGCCACCTTGCTCTCGTGGCCTCTACAAGTGAAGATGTAGGTGAGGTAAGTGAGGTAAGTGAAGTCAATTTTCATGAGTTATCTAAGGAAACTCTTATTGATATGCTTAATGATTGCTAGTCATCTTTTACTAAATGCAAATCTAAAAAGAAAAGACTAGGCAAGATAGTAGATGATCTTTATGCTAAAATTGAGATTCTTGATAAAAATGAAAAATTGCTCCTTGATAGCATAGATTCTTTGCAAGGGCAATTTCTTGACCTTGAGATTTAATACAATGGAGTAGAGGTTGAGTATGGTGTCTATCTTAAGACTATTACAGATCTTAAGGAAGACAACCAAAGATGCCAAGATGAGATAGATGTTCTTAAAACTGAAAATGTGAACTAAATCTCATTGATGAAGCTAGGAAGCAAGAAATTCATGTCTATCAAAAAGAAATTCTTTTGATTAAATATAAAAATGCTAAGTTGCTTGTTCAAGTTAATGATCTATCATCTAGACCTATTTTGCAAAGTAATGAGGTAGCTAGCACTGCTTTAGAATGTGATTCTTTTCATACTAAAGCCCTTTGTTTAAAGGCTGATCTATTGCATGCTAGGGATGATCTTGCTAGTTTATCTTCTACTATCATTAACCTTAGTGATGATAATGCTAAGTTAAGAGCTTCTTTGCAAAAGTTTCTTGCAGGAAAGAAATCCCTTAATGTTGTCCTAGAACACTCTACTAAACAAATTGGTACTAGTGGTTTAGGATATGATGGGACTGCTCCCAAGGGTAAGAACAAGAATAAGAGTAGGGTAAGAAGAAGAGTGTGGAACCTCCTTTCTTCCATGGAGAGACTTCCATCTCTAAAAACCCTATGGTATGTGTTCATTGTAAATGTGATGATCATTACTCTACTTATTGTCCTTACAAGCTAAAGGGGACCAACCCAAAGATGAAATGGGTCCCCAAGCTAACCCCGAATCCTAAAGTTTGAGTTGGGTACTGACATCCTTCTTTCATGCAGGTCAAAAAGAGGTGGATTGTTGATAGTGGCTGCTCAAAACATATGATAGGTGAAATCAGCCATTTCAACAAATTCATGAAAAAGAAAGGAGGATCGGTAACCTTTGGGGACAATAAGAAAGGTAAGGTTATAGGTGAGGGTGATGTAGGCAATGAGCTATGTATCAAGAATGTTTTGCTTGTTAATGGCCTACATCACAACTTGATAAGTGTAAGACAACTTTATGATAATGTATATCTTGTTTTGTTTACATCTTTAGAATATTTGCTTCTAGATTCCCTCATTTACAATGTCATATATAAGGGGACTAGAAGTGGTAATCTTTATGTTATTGTGCTTGATGCTCTAAAGCTTGTACTTGATAGATGATTGGTTGTGGATAAAAATGATATTTCTCTTTGGCATCGTCGTTTGGGTCATGTGAATATGCATCAAATGAAGAAATTGAGTAAAAAGGAATTGGTTCGGGGACTTCCTGAAATGGATTTTGAAAAGGATGAGGAATGCCAACCTTGTACACAAGACAAGCAAACCAAGTCCTCCTTCAAATCCAAAGGAGTCCTTAGTACCAAAAGAGCTCTTGAGCTTCTTCATATTGATCTATTCGGACCAATGAGAACGCAAATGCTTTGCAGTTCCAAGTATTGTCTTGTGATTGTCGATGATTTCTCTCGTTATACTTGGACCTTCTTTTTCGTTTCAAAAAGTGATACGCTTGATGTTTTCTCGAGTTTTTGTAAACAAGTTGAAAATGAAGTTTCTTGCTTGATTGTTTCTATTCGTAGTGACCATGGGGGAGAATTTGAAAATGATCTCTTTGAGCATTTTTGTGAAAAACCTGGTTACTCATACAATTTCTCCTCTCCTCGTACACCTCAACAAAATGGGATAGTAGAGAGAAAGAATCGGTCGCTTCAGGAGATGGCTCGGACTATGCTACTTGAATATGACATTCCTAAGAAGTTTTGGGCTGAAGCCGTTAGCACCGCTTGTTTTGTGCAAAACCGAGTTTTTACACATCCTTCTTTGAAGAAAACCCCCTATGAATTCTGGCATGGTAGAAAGCCATCCATTGATTTCTTTCACGTTTTTGGATGTCCTTGTTTTGTTCTGAACACAAAGGATTCTCTTGACAAGTTTGATCTAAAATCGTACAAGGCTTTCTTCATAGGCTATAGCACTACAAGCATGGCTTATAGAGTTTTCAATATTGAACTGTCTAAAATTGAAGAATCTATCAATGTTAAGTTTATTGAAACTAACCCTATTGTTGAAAAGAATGTTGTTGATAATGATTTTGCATATGACTTAATTCCTATCTTGAAAGACCTCAACATCGACAACAACGATAAGCAGGTGGTTGAATTGAAGATGAAGAGAAGAAGGATCCTACTCCTCGCTTTACAAAGAATCATCCCAAAGAGCTAATCATTGGCAACCCATTTGAGAGAGTGAAGACACGAGCTACCTACAACAAAGAACAAGCAGACAATGCCTTCATCTCATAGCTAGAGCCAAAGAACATCAAAGAAGCTCTTGGTGATGATGAGTGGATCCTAGCCATGCAAGAAGAACTAAAGCAATTTGAGAAGAATCGTGTGTGGACTCTAGTGCCAAGACCAAGTGATAGAAAAATCATTGACACCAAGTGGGTCTACCGCAACAAGCTTGATGAACAAGGCAAAATGGTAAGGAACAAAGCAAGGTTAGTGGCACAAGGTTACAATCAACAAGAAGGTATTGACTTTAATGAAACTTATGTTCTTGTTGCTAGACTTGAATCTATTAGAATGCTACTTGCATTTGCTAGTTATAAAAATTTCTTGTTGTATCAAATGGATGTTAAAAGTGTGTTTTTTAATGGTACAATCGAGGAGGAAGTATTTGTTGCTCAACCTCCGGGCTTTCAAAATGACAAGCTACCTAATCATGTTTATTTGTTGCAAAAAGCTCTCTATGGACTCAAGCAAGCACCTCGAGCTTGGTATGAGAAATTAAAGAACTTTTTGTTAGACACTGACTATGTCATGGGCAAAGTCGATTCTACTCTATTTCTAAAATACACTTCTAGCAATTTTCTTATCATACAAATTTATGTTGATGATATCATATTTGGTGGAACTGATCTTGATCTTTGTAAGGAGTTTAGTTCTCTTATGCATAGTGAGTTTGAGATGAGCATGATGGGTGAGTTGACTTTCTTCCTCGGCTTCCAAATAAAGCAAACCAAAGATGGAAACTTCATCAACCAAGGAAAGTACACTAGTGAACTACTCAAATGCTTTGGGATGGAGAACATGAAGCCGATGGACACACCCATGTCAAACACCACCAAACTTGATAGAGACGAAGAAGGTGAGAAGGTAGATGAGAAGCTCTATAGAGGTATGATTGGAAGTTTGCTTTATTTAACTACCTCTAGACCTGATATTATGTTTAGTGTTGGCTTGTGTGCTCACTTTCAATCAAGTCCTAGGAAATCGCATCTTATTATTGTCAAGAGGATTTTGAGGTACTTAGCCAAAACTCAAAACTTTGGTCTATGGTACCCTAAGTCAAAGGACTTTACTCTTGTAGCATATAGTGATGCACTTTACATAGGTTGTTGGGTTGATAGAAAGTGCACAAGTGGCACTTGCTTCCTTCTAGGACCATGCTTGGTGTCTTGGATTTCCAAGAAACATAGCATCGTGGCATTATCAACTACTGAGGCTTAATACATTGCAGTCGGGAGTTGTTGTGCTCAGGTCTTATGGATGAAGCAAATGCTCCGAGACTTTAACATATATTTTGATGCTTCTCCTATCTATTGTGATAATTGTTATAAACTCAATTTTTCCAAATTATGTAATGAGTTTTGTAAATATCATTTAAAGATAAATGAATTTACTTGATTGATGTGATGTGGTTTGGAATGAATTCCATGATTGATTGTTTATGTGTTGCTTAATGGGCCTTGTTTTAGTTGAAGCCCAAATTAATATGATTGATGAATACATAAAGAATTCCATAAAATAAGATAAAGGATGTGGACTATTTCCCTAAAAATAAGAATTCGAGATTTTGGATATCTTGGAGTTCAAGGAACTCAAAACCAAGAAATAATAATAATGGGTTTAAGGAAAAGAGGGAAAAAGTGATTACTATAATGATAACTTGTATGACAAGAAAAAGGAATCGAAGTTTTGTTATTTCACCAAATTTGGAGGGATGAAGGATAATAATGAACTCGAGCTTCCCTCAAAATTTGGGAAAGAAATACCAATCCAATTGAGAGATATGATTTTTTTTCCAAAATCCCATTGGAATAAGAATTTAATTCGAATTTTAGGAAATTACTTTCCTTTTGATCTAGCGCCTGTGATGAGAGCCGTTGGATTGAAATCCAATGGGCTCTTCCCATCGTCCAGGTCCCAGTGGAACTAGGACTCTGTGACTTGCAGGTTGATCTTCCAACCTGATTTCTCGAGAATCTAAGGTTCAAACGCTTATGGAAGTTATCCTATGGGATTCAGGAGAACAATCCGAAGGTTTTCAACCTTGGTTTGGGTAGGATTCATCTCCGATTGGGAAAGTACCCAATTCTGTAGAAACTGAGCACGACCCTATATATAGGGGGGAGTTAGAGAGTATCAGCATCCACTCTGGATTGATAGATCTGCTGAGGAATCGTGCGAGGAGTGTTTCTATACGCTCAATTTGTAGTTTTGTCCTGAGCTTCGACCTCGTCACCGCCGGGGACCTCGCCGGAATCCGGCGAGCAAGGGGATAGGGTCGGGGGATCCTGGGCTTGAATTGACCCAGCCCTCGACTTCGTGGAGAGGCGGCGAAGCTTCCGGGACAGTTGGATCGAGAAGAAGATGCCCGCAGCTCTGAGTCAACTACCGAGTTGACCGCGCGACGACCTGCTGAGGAAGAAGACGACCCGATCACCGTCGGATCAGGGAGCACGGTGATCTCCACCACGATCTAACGAACCTGAGGTGAGGGCGAGGATTGTGATAGGAGCGCGGTCGGCTACCGTACGATTAGGATCCAGCGGTTGGGTCAATATTTGACCGAACCCTTGGATCGTGATCGGACGATCTGGGTGCGAGGCACGTAAGTAAAAGGAGACACACGGCGAGGAGCGTCAGATCGTGAAGCGGACCACGGGCGCATCAATCCAACGATCAGGAATTTTCGGTAATTAATCTCTCTCTAACGAATATTCAGAAAATAGGTTTTCTTTGTGAAATTAATAGAAAATGATAGGAAACTCGTATGAGAAAACTTTATATATGAAAGTTGCATAGAAAAATGCAAGGAACACGATAAAAATACTTCCAGAACCTAATTCCACTTCGTTTTGCAAAAGTACTTTATTTGGCTAATAAAGTTTATTAAAATTTGATGAGAAACCCTAATTGCATGGTGAGAGGGTAATTTGGTAATTCAACAAGTCAAATTGTTAAGATTGACTCTGATAATGTTAATGGTAGTTTAATTTGCTATTTGAATGCAAAAATGCTTAACTTGGAATTATAATGATTAAAAGAAGGTTAATTTGCAAGAAAACCCTAATTTGGGATAAAGAGAGATAAAAACCATATTTTTATGAAACAAGGAAATCAGTTGTCTAATAAAGGAAATTCAATGAGAAATTAGGAGTTTTATGAAGAGTGATAAATCAAGGATGATAATGATGAAAGAAGAAGTAAAACCCTAATTTCTAGAAGAAACCCTAATTATGGAATTGGAATCCTAATTGGAATAATGGAAGTGGATAAATATTAATAAAAGGAAACTGTCCTTTTATTTAAGGTTTTGCTTGTTGATTGTGTTTCTCTTTCTATCTTGAAAAGTGCAATTAAAAGGTATGTGGTTACGCTTATGAATAATCGCTTTAGTTTCCCGGCGATTTCCGAAGGATTTATCGGTTGCTTGAAATAACTGTTGAATGTCTATTTATTTCATGCAACTATAAAGTGACTATGATTATCACAAAATGTATATGCCTACATGCTCAGATCCTGGTTCCCTCTGTGTATGACCTAGTACATGGCTATCTAATGGGTAGGACCATCAGGTCTGAAGAGATCTAGTACATGGCTGCCTATTGGAGAGGTCATCAGGTCTGACCTAGTACATGGCTATCTAATGGGTAGGACCATCAGGTCATGAGAAGACCTAGTACATGGCTGCCTATTGGAGAGCTCATCAGGTCTGTGTTTGACTTAGTACATGGCTACCCTTGTGGTAGGACCATCAAGTCACATTGAGTTAGATATTGGGCTACCTGGAGTAGTGCCATGCGACTCTACCTTTACAGAGGTATAATGAAAGTTCACTGCAGGAACTCACAGATTTGGGAATATGTATGGATTGAGATGTATGGCTTAAAACATAATCTTGATTGTTAAAAAGATTAATTGCTTGATTACATTGTTAGCATAATTTCTTGATTATTGGATCCTCCACATACCGACTGACCGTTGTTTTGTTTGTCGGTGTTTTAGGTACATATTCCAAAGCACAAAACAGTAAAGTGACATATTGTGAATTCAAGAATTAAAGAACAAGGAGGATTTAGTTAGAGTAGATCATCTGTGGTTAGAAGTCTAGTACTTCCAACTTTTCAAAGGTATGATAAAGAAAAATTTTATTACCATTTTCAGTATAGTCTGTTAGAATTTAATAATTGTTATTGGTTATATGTCGAACCTTTGATCCGGAATTTCATGGGTGCGGCTTCAACCTTTCGGTCTCCCTTAATTGGGGGTTATCAGAAGATGGGGTCGTAACATTTGGTATCAGAGCCTGGGTTCCTCATGTAACCATTAATAATTATTAAATTTTACAAACTCCATAGAACCCAAGGGAGTTATTAGAGGAGTATATGAAAGACAGAGGTGTCTAAAAAGGGATCACGACCGGGGGCTGACAAGATTTTCCTCCGCACCGCTAGTCAGAATACGAGGACTCCCAGACCCGTGTGACCGCCTGGCCAAAGTCTTAGGGTATGAATTGAAATAAGATACCTTTAGGACTTCTCATCTTATTCATCCCTTCTCATCACAGAAATTCTGTTAAGGACCCTAAGGATTAGGGTTTTCTCTCTTTTCCTCACCCTCTTGAGGTATGGGTAAGGTTAATAAGGTTTAAGGAATCCTCCATCAAATTAATGAAAAGTATGTAAATAAGATGTCATGGACATAAGCTTAATAGATTAAGCGCAACTAAATGATAGATACATGCTTAGGTCGTATGACATAAGTTATCGTGACCTCAGAAGAGACCTGAGGCTAGACCTTCTTGTCTGGAGGATAAGTTAGTTTTGGAGATAGAGATCTCCATGATAAGTAGAAACATGGCTACGAGGATGACGTTAACCCTAACCCTAAGTGAAGGATATATAGAGATATGGCATGATGAGTTAGACCAGGTGTTTGGATGGATGTGTCTGGGATGCCATATGAGCCATGAGAGGTTGGATGACTGAGTACCTTTGGCCACCCAAATATTAGATAGAAGATGAGTCTATTTATACCTTCGTATAGATGACAAGAAGAGTCCCATAAACCCTAGAGAAGTATAGTAACAAGTTTTGAGGCCTTGTACCTTGTTGATTGTCCTTGAAGAGGACTCAACCTTAAAGGGTTGTTCAAGGGAAGGATGACAGGAGTACATGTCATGCTTTTTGCAAGCTTGGTGCATGGTTAAGAAATAGAGTATGCAGTTGGTGAACCTAGGGTTCTTAGGCCTAAGAGGGGATGTGGTATACCTAATACTCATGATGAGGATTAAGTTGCTATAGTTTCGAGTATGGTGCTCCACATGCATAAAGAAAAGGGAAAACCCTTTTTAGTTAAAGGTAGGTTTGGTGAACCCCTCACAGCTAGGTTGAGGATAAAGGAAGATATGATCTTGATCCAGCATTGAGGAAAGAGGACAAGTATAACCTAGCATGATTCAGTGGGTGATCTGCTTATACCTTAATAGCTTGCTAGGGTTAAGTAGGCTCATGTGGATGTAAACCCTAGACCTAGGAGCTTTTGTGACCTCGTGGTCAAGGGATAGTTTTCCTCCCATCCTAGGAGAGGGACCCCTTTGGTAGGGTGTATATCAGTTTTGTTAAGAGGTCTCATAGGATCTTGAGAAGTTAAGTGAAGAGTACATGGTATGCGAATGAACCTGTAGACCCATAGATATCCATCTCTAATTGCATATGAATGAGTTACCATGGAGGTAATCAGTATTGGGCTTGACCAAGGTAGGCAAGTTGCCATGATCCTTATGGAAGGGTGAGAGTCAGCCCATGAATGCAGAAAGAGAGATGATGAAGACTAGGGTAAGGTTCTAAGTGAACATGTACTATGATGATGAATCTTAAGTCTATCCTAGGGTCAGGTAGGGATAAGACCGATGAAAGTAGGAGTTGCCTAATTCCCCAGTTGCACATGACCATAGGGTCGGGAGGTAACAGCTATTGTTGTCTGAGGGCCATGGGTTAGGAGATTGATCACCTTCATGAACTCATGGGACCCAAAGGGCAGATGAGTAGGGCACTCCCTTGATGCATGAGGGAAGAGGGATGACCCCAAAAGAGTCGGTACCCTATGGACCTAGAGGAGTTGACTAGGGATATAAACCTCATTGGATTCAAGATTAATTTGTTATCATGTCTGTGATGTAGAGACACATGTGGCACATTTCAACTTAGATTTAAAAGGTGTATTGGCAAGGTGGGATGTACCATCTCTACTCTTGGAACAGGAAGAACTCTGTATTTGGACTGCAGCCAAATGCTTATTTCTTCTTGTTATGGGAGTGAGAGATAGGACATTACGCATGCCATACATCAAGGATAAGAGATGATGTAGGTTGGAACGTTGCCACGATAAATGGGATAACCTGCCCTGGTAGAGTGAATGATACACGGATGGTTTGCAAACACTAAAGGAATGAGGTAGTCACCTTATGAGGATGTCTTTATCATTAATTATGTGGAACTTACAAGTTATACCAGGTTGAGCTTGATCACCCTGATGATGAAATCAGAGAGTGTTCTTAATAAAAATGGACATAGAGTTGGAGGTGAGATGATAAGTGAAATAAAGAGAAGTGTATGTCTTTGATGTTATCTAATACCTAAGGATATGAAGTGATAAGGGATGCTCTGGTTGAGTTATAGCTACCTCATTTAGCTAGAAGAGGTTGTTTGGCTAACCCTAAGTTTGAAAAGGAGTGGTGTTTGGATAACACTCAAATGTGATAAGATGTGTTGAAAAGTTAAGGGTTGTTTGGTTAGCCAGTCTACTCCTTGATGCAATAAAAGGGTGGTGGTGGAACCTCAGATGCACTTCTTTGGTGATGAAACCCTGACATGAGTGGTTTAGGGTTTTGGAGGAATTGATCTTGAGGAATCATGACATACCGGAAATCATGATTGAAGATCACCATACATCGTGATAAATAGCATTAGCACTTTGAATGCTTAAGATAAAGTTGCATATGGTATATGGCCATGCAAGTCAGGAGGTAAAGGATGAACCCCAGTAACCCAGTGTAACGATATAGAGGACAAAAGAGTCCCCGAGAAAGAAAGGGAGTTCACCACTATGGATGTTGTGATAAGTCTCCCCTTGGCCAAGGAGGGTCGATATGCAATATGGGTTATGGTAGTTCACCTTACCTAGATGACATAAGAAAGAAAGAGTTCTGTCTTAGGATAGATCTGGTTGAACTACCCATGAGAAAGATGGTTCAACTACACCATGATGTGAGTTCAAAGGTTCTTGAGTTTGACCTAGAAGTTCCCTTCCAAAAGGTGAAGGTAGGGACATGAAGAACTCAATGTTAGTACAGTTTATTACCCCAACCTAATGGTTAGTATGATCCAGACTAAAGGGTCTAATGAGAGCATATGTGCTTGTTCAGGGTGATAGCTAGAGACAGTTTTGACCTATGAAAGATGTGATGATGACCACCATAGCCAGTATCGGGTTTCTAAAGAGCTCTTAAGGGAGGTTGTGTCGGTCACCACTTCAGTAAGGTGATGTTGGTGAAAGGACCACATGATGATTATGAAAGGACCACAATGCATGAAGGCAATAGTCACTTTAATCATGAAATGGCTGAGACGATGAGAGTCATGAGAAGATGCAAAGTTGACTAACATGCAGTGCATTGTGGGAGAATATTATGTGAGAATCCGACCCCTCTAAGATACAGCTGAGAAATCTGAGTCCCCGATACATGGGTCCATTAGAGATGGATGGATGGAGATGGTTAGGTTTTGACCCTACCCCTCAGGATAGAGTAATTTGAGATGTTTTTCATGTGTCCAATTCAGAGCACTATGTGAAGTACCCCGACCATGTGTTAAGTAAAGAACCTAGTGAGCCCCAAAGGAGGCTGAAATGGCCTGAGTCACCTGTGTAGTTTATAGACACCAGGATGAAAGAACTCGGAGAAAAGAATATGTGATGATAAAGGTTCTTTGGATGCGCCATGAGTACGGTAAAGCCACATAGGGGCCAATGATGGACATGGAAAAGTCTTATCCTGAATTGTTTGTTTGATTGTTGAATTTTGAGGACAAAATTCCTATAAGGAGGGGAGGATGTTATAAACTCAATTTTTCCAAATTATGTAATGAGTTTTGTAAATATCATTTAAAGATAAATGAATTTACTTGATTGATGTGATGTGGTTTGGAATGAATTCCATGATTGATTGTTTATGTGTTGCTTAATGGGCCTTGTTTTAGTTGAAGCCCAAATTGATATGATTGATGAATACATAAAGAATTCCATAAAATAAGATAAAGGATGTGGACTATTTCCCTAAAAATAAGAATTCGAGATTTTGGATATCTTGGAGTTCAAGGAACTCAAAACCAAGAAATAATAATAATGGGTTCAAGGAAAAGAGGGAAAAAGTGATTACTATAATGATAACTTGTATGACAAGAAAAAGGAATCAAAGTTTTGTTATTTCACCAAATTTGGAGGGATGAAGGATAATAATGAACTCGAGCTTCCCTCAAAATTTGGGAAAGAAATACCAATCCAATTGAGAGATATGATTTTTTTCCAAAATCCCATTGGAATAAGAATTTAATTCGAATTTTAGGAAATTACTTTCCTTTTGATCTAGCGCCTGTGATGAGAGCCGTTGGATTGAAATCCAATGGGCTATGCCCATCGTCCAGGTCCCAGTGGAACTAGGACTCTGTGACTTGCAGGTTGATCTTCCAACTTGATTTCTTGAGAATCTAAGGTTCAAACGCTTATGGAAGTTATCCTATGGGATTCAGGAGAACAATTCGAAGGTTTTCAACCTTGGTTTGGGTAGGATTCATCTCCGATTGGGAAAGTACCCAATTCTTTAGAAACTGAGCATGACCCTATATATAGGGGGGAGTTAGAGAGTATCAGCATCCACTCTGGATTGATAGATCTGCTGAGGAATCGTGCGAGGAGTGTTTCTATACGCTCAATTTGTAGTTTTGTCCTGAGCTTCGACCTCGTCACCGCCGGGGACCTCGCCGGAATCCGGCGAGCAAGGGGATAGGGTCGGGGGATCCTGGGCTTGAATTGACCCAGCCCTCGACTTCTTGGAGAGGCGGCGAAGCTTCCGGGACAGTTGGATCGAGAAGAAGATGCCCGCAGCTCTGAGTCAACTACCGAGTTGACCGCGCGACGACCTGCTGAGGAAGAAGACGACCCGATCACCGTCGGATCAGGGATCACGGTGATCTCCACCACGATCTAACGAACCTGAGGTGAGGGCGAGGATTGTGAGAGGAGCGCGGTCGGCTACCGTACGATTAGGATCCAGCGGTTGGGTCAATATTTGACTGAACCCTTGGATCGTGATCGGACGATCTGGGCGCGAGGCGCGTAAGTAAAAGGAGACACGCGGCGAGGAGCGTCAGATCATGAAGCGGACCACGGGCGCATCAATCCAACGATCAGGAATTTTCGGTAATTAATCTCTCTCTAACGAATATTCAGAAAATAGGTTTTCTTTGTGAAATTAATAGAAAATGATAGGAAACTCGTATGAGAAAACTTTATATATGAAAGTTGCATAGAAAAATGCAAGGAACACGATAAAAATACTTCCAGAACCTAATTCCACTTCGTTTTGCAAAAGTACTTTATTTGGCTAATAAAGTTTATTAAAATTTGATGAGAAACCCTAATTGCATGGTGAGAGGGTAATTTGGTAATTCAACAAGTCAAATTGTTAAGATTGAATCTGATAATGTTAATGGTAGTTTAATTTTCTATTTGAATGCAAAATGCTTAACTTGGAATTATAATGATTAAAAGAAGGTTAATTTGCAAGAAAACCCTAATTTGGGATAAAGAGAGATAAAAACCATATTTTTATGAAACAAGGAAATCAGTTGTCTAATAAAGGAAATTCAATGAGAAATTAGGAGTTTTATGAAGAGTGATAAATCAAGGATGATAACGATGAAAGAAGAAGTAAAACCCTAATTTCTAGAAGAAACCCTAATTATGGAATTGGAATCCTAATTGGAATAATGGAAGTGGATAAATATTAATAAAAGGAAATTGTCCTTTTATTTAAGGTTTTGCTTGTTGATTGGGTTTCTCTTTCTATCTTGAAAAGTGCAATTAAAAGGTATGTGGTTACGCTTATGAATAATCGCTTTAGTTTCCCGGCGATTTCCGAAGGATTTATCGGTTGCTTGAAATAACTGTTGAATGTCTATTTATTTCATGCAACTACAAAGTGACTATGATTATCACAAAATGTATATGCCTACATGCTCAGATCCTGGTTCCCTCTGTGTATGACCTAGTACATGGCTATCTAATGGGTAGGACCATCAGGTCTGAAGAGATCTAGTACATGGCTGCCTATTGGAGAGGTCATCAGGTCTGACCTAGTACATGGCTATCTAATGGGTAGGACCATCAGGTCATGAGAAGACCTAGTACATGGCTGCCTATTGGAGAGGTCATCAGGTCTGTGTTTGACTTAGTACATGGCTACCCTTGTGGTAGGACCATCAAGTCACATTGAGTTAGATATTGGGCTACCTGGAGTAGTGCCATGCGACTCTACCTTTACAGAGGTATAATGAAAGTTCACTGCAGGAACTCACAGAGTTGGGAATATGTATGGATTGAGATGTATGGCTTAAAACATAATCTTGATTGTTAAAAAGATTAATTGCTTGATTACATTGTTAGCATAATTTCTTGATTATTGGATCCTCCACATACCGACTGACCGTTGTTTTGTTTGTCGGTGTTTTAGGTACATATTCCAAAGCACAAAATAGTAAAGTGACATATTGTGAATTCAAGAATTAAAGAACAAGGAGGATTTAGTTAGAGTAGATCATCTGTGGTTAGAAGTCTAGTACTTCCAACTTTTCAAAGGTATGATAAAGAAAAATTTTATTACCATTTTCAGTATAGTCTGTTAGAATTTAATAATTGTTATTGGTTATATGTCGAACCTTTGATCCGAAATTTCATGGGTGCGGCTTCAACCTTTCGGTCTCCCTTAATTGGGGGTTATCAGAAGATGGGGTCGTAACATTTGGTATCAGAGCCTGGGTTCCTCATGTAACCATTAATAATTATTAAATTTTACAAACTCCATAGAACCCAAGGGAGTTATTAGAGGAGTATCTGAAAGACGGAGGTGTCTAAAAAGGGATCACGACCGGGGGCTGGCAAGATTTTCCTCCGCACCTCTAGTCGGAATACGAGGACTCCCGGACCCGTGTGACTGCCTGGCCAAAGTCTTAGGGTATGAATTTAAATAAGATACCTTTAGGACTTCTCATCTTATTCATCCCTTCTCATCACAGAAATTCTGTTAAGGACCCTAAGGATTAGGGTTTTCTCTCTTTTCCTCACCCTCTTGAGGTATGGGTAAGGTTAATAAGGTTTAAGGAATCCTCCATCAAATTAATGAAAAGTATGTAAATAAGATGTCATGGACATAAGCTTAATAGATTAAGTGCAACTAAATGATAGATACATGCTTAGGTCGTATGACATAAGTTATCGTGACCTCAGAAGAGACCTGAGGCTAGACCTTCTTGTCTGGAGGATAAGTTAGTTTTGGAGATAGAGATCTCCATGATAAGTAGAAACATGGCTACGAGGATGACGTTAACCCTAACCCTAAGTGAAGGATATATAGAGATATGGCATGATGAGTTAGACCAGGTGTTTGGATGGATGTGTCTGGGATGCCATATGAGCCATGAGAGGTTGGATGACTGAGTACCTTTGGCCACCCAAATATTAGATAGAAGATGAGTCTGTTTATACCTTCGTATAGATGACAAGAAGAGTCCCATAAACCCTAGAGAAGTATAGTAACAAGTTTTGAGGCCTTGTACCTTGTTGATTGTCCTTGAAGAGGACTCAACCTTAAAGGGTTGTTCAAGGGAAGGATGACAGGAGTACATGTCATGCTTTTTGCAAGCTTGGTGCATGGTTAAGAAATAGAGTATGCAGTTGGTGAACCTAGGGTTCTTAGGCCTAAGAGGGGATGTGGTATACCTAATACTCATGATGAGGATTAAGTTGCTATAGTTTCGAGTATGGTGCTCCACATGCATAAAGAAAAGGGAAAACCCTTTTTAGTTAAAGGTAGGTTTGGTGAACCCCTCACAGCTAGGTTGAGGATAAAGGAAGATATGATCTTGATCCAGCATTGAGGAAAGAGGACAAGTATAACCTAGCATGATTCAGTGGGTGATCTGCTTATACCTTAATAGCTTTCTAGGGTTAAGTAGGCTCATGTGGATGTAAACCCTAGACCTAGGAGCTTTTGTGACCTCGTGGTCAAGGGATAGTTTTCCTCCCATCCTGGGAGAGGGACCCCTTTGGTAGGGTGTATATCAGTTTTGTTAAGAGGTCTCATAGGATCTTGAGAAGTTAAGTGAAGAGTACATGGTATGCGAATGAACCTGTAGACCCATAGATATCCATCTCTAATTGCATATGAATGAGTTACCATGGAGGTAATCGGTATGGGGCTTGACCAAGGTAGGCAAGTTGCCATGATCCTTATGGAAGGGTGAGAGTCAGCCCATGAATGCAGAAAGAGAGATGATGAAGACTAGGGTAAGGTTCTAAGTGAACATGTACTATGATGATGAATCCTAAGTCTATCCTAGGGTCAGGTAGGGATAAGACCGATGAAAGTAGGAGTTGCCTAATTCCCCAGTTGCACATGACCATAGGGTCGGGAGGTAACAACTATTGTTGTCTGAGGGCCATGGGTTAGGAGATTGATCACCTTCATGAACTCATGGGACCCAAAGGGCAGATGAGTAGGGCACTCCCTTGATGCATGAGGGAAGAGGGATGACCCCAAAAGAGTCGGTACCCTATGGACCTAGAGGAGTTGACTAGGGATATAAACCTCATTGGATTCAAGATTAATTTGTTATCATGTCTGTGATGTAGAGACACATGTGGCACATTTCAACTTAGATTTAAAAGGTGTATTGGCAAGGTGGGATGTACCATCTCTACTCTTGGAACAGGAAGAACTCTGTATTTGGACTGCAGCCAAATGCTTATTTCTTCTTGTTATGGGAGTGAGAGATAGGACATTACGCATGCCATACATCAAGGATAAGAGATGATGTAGGTTGGAACGTTGCCACGATAAATGGGATAACCTGCCCTGGTAGAGTGAATGATACACGGATGGTTTGCAAACACTAAAGGAATGAGGTAGTCACCTTATGAGGATGTCTTTATCATGAATTATGTGGAACTTACAAGTTATACCAGGTTGAGCTTGATCACCCTGATGATGAAATCAGAGAGTGTTCTTAATAAAAATGGACATAGAGTTGGAGGTGAGATGATAAGTGAAATAAAGAGAAGTGTATGTCTTTGATGTTATCTAATACCTAAGGATATGAAGTGATAAGGGATGCTCTGGTTGAGTTATAGCTACCTCGTTTAGCTAGAAGAGGTTGTTTGGCTAACCCTAAGTTTGAAAAGGAGTGGTGTTTGGATAACACTCAAATGTGATAAGATGTGTTGAAAAGTTAAGGGTTGTTTGGTTAGCCAGTCTACTCCTTGATGCAATAAAAGGGTGGTGGTGGAACCTCAGATGCACTTCTTTGGTGATGAAACCCTGACATGAGTGGTTTAGGGTTTTGGAGGAATCGATCTTGAGGAATCATGACATACCGGAAATCATGATTGAAGATCACCATACATCGTGATAAATAGCATTAGCACTTTGAATGCTTAAGATAAAGTTGCATATGGTATATGGCCATGCAAGTCAGGAGGTAAAGGATGAACCCCAGTAACCCAGTGTAACGATATAGAGGACAAAAGAGTCCCCGAGAAAGAAAGGGAGTTCACCACTATGGATGTTGTGATAAGTCTCCCCTTGGCCAAGGAGGGTCGATATGCAATATGGGTTATGGTAGTTCACCTTACCTAGATGACATAAGAAAGAAAGAGTTCTGTCTTAGGATAGATCTGGTTGAACTACCCATGAGAAAGATGGTTCAACTACACCATGATGTGAGTTCAAAGGTTCTTGAGTTTGACCTAGAAGTTCCCTTCCAAAAGGTGAAGGTAGGGACATGAAGAACTCAATGTTAGTACAGTTTATTACCCCAACCTAATGGTTAGTATGATCCAGACTAAAGGGTCTAATGAGAGCATATGTGCTTGTTCAGGGTGATAGCTAGAGACAGTTTTGACCTATGAAAGATGTGATGATGACCACCATAGCCAGTATCGGGTTTCTAAAGAGCTCTTAAGGGAGGTTGTGTCGGTCACCACTTCAGTAAGGTGATGTTGGTGAAAGGACCACATGATGATTATGAAAGGACCACAATGCATGAAGGCAATAGTCACTTTAATCGTGAAATGGCTGAGACGATGAGAGTCATGAGAAGATGCAAAGTTGACTAACATGCAGTGCATTGTGGGAGAATATTATGTGAGAATCCGACCCCTCTAAGATACAGCTGAGAAAGCTGAGTCCCCGATACATGGGTCCATTAGAGATGGATGGATGGAGATGGTTAGGTTTTGACCCTACCCCTCAGGATAGAGTAATGTGAGATGTTTTTCATGTGTCCAATTCAGAGCACTATGTGAAGTACCCCGACCATGTGTTAAGTAAAGAACCTAGTGAGCCCCAAAGGAGGCTGAAATGGCCTGAGTCACCTGTGTAGTTTATAGACACCAGGATGAAAGAACTCGGAGAAAAGAATATGTGATGATAAAGGTTCTTTGGATGCGCCATGAGTACGGTAAAGCCACATAGGGGCCAATGATGGACATGGAAAAGTCTTATCCTGAATTGTTTGTTTGATTGTTGAATTTTGAGGACAAAATACCTATAAGGAGGGGAGGATGTTATAAACTCAATTTTTCCAAATTATGTAATGAGTTTTGTAAATATCAGTTAAAGATAAATGAATTTACTTGATTGATGTGATGTGGTTTGGAATGAATTCCATGATTGATTGTTTATGTGTTGCTTAATGGGCCTTGTTTTAGTTGAAGCCCAAATTGATATGATTGATGAATACATAAAGAATTCCATAAAATAAGATAAAGGATGTGGACTATTTCCCTAAAAATAAGAATTCGAGATTTTGGATATCTTGGAGTTCAAGGAACTCAAAACCAAGAAATAATAATAATGGGTTCAAGGAAAAGAGGGAAAAAGTGATTACTATAATGATAACTTGTATGACAAGAAAAAGGAATCAAAGTTTTGTTATTTCACCAAATTTGGAGGGATGAAGGATAATAATGAACTCGAGCTTCCCTCAAAATTTGGGAAAGAAATACCAATCCAATTGAGAGATATGATTTTTTTTCCAAAATCCCATTGGAATAAGAATTTAATTCGAATTTTAGGAAATTACTTTCCTTTTGATCTAGCGCCTGTGATGAGAGCCGTTGGATTGAAATCCAATGGGCTATGCCCATCGTCCAGGTCCCAGTGGAACTAGGACTCTGTGACTTGCAGGTTGATCTTCCAACCTGATTTCTCGAGAATCTAAGGTTCAAACGCTTATGGAAGTTATCCTATGGGATTCAGGAGAACAATCCGAAGGTTTTCAACCTTGGTTTGGGTAGGATTCATCTCCGATTGGGAAAGTACCCAATTCTGTAGAAACTGAGCATGACCCTATATATAGGGGGGAGTTAGAGAGTATCAGCATCCACTCTGGATTGATAGATCTGCTGAGGAATCGTGCGAGGAGTGTTTCTATACGCTCAATTTGTAGTTTTGTCCTGAGCTTCGACCTCGTCACCACCGGGGACCTCGCCGGAATCCGGCGAGCAAGGGGATAGGGTCGGGGGATCCTGGGCTTGAATTGACCCAGCCCTCGACTTCTTGGAGAGGCGGCGAAGCTTCCGGGACAGTTGGATCGAGAAGAAGATGCCCGCAGCTCTGAGTCAACTACCGAGTTGACCGCGCGACGACCTGCTGAGGAAGAAGACGACCCGATCACCATCGGATCAGGGATCACGGTGATCTCCACCACGATCTAACGAACCTGAGGTGAGGGCGAGGATTGTGAGAGGAGCGCGATCGGCTACCGTACGATTAGGATCCAGCGGTTGGGTCAATATTTGACTGAACCCTTGGATCGTGATCGGACGATCTGGGCGCGAGGCGCGTAAGTAAAAGGAGACGCGCGGCGAGGAGCGTCAGATCATGAAGCGGACCACGGGCGCATCAATCCAACGATCAGGAATTTTCGGTAATTAATCTCTCTCTAACGAATATTCAGAAAATAGGTTTTCTTTGTGAAATTAATAGAAAATGATAGGAAACTCGTATGAGAAAACTTTATATATGAAAGTTGCATAGAAAAATGCAAGGAACACGATAAAAATACTTCCAGAACCTAATTCCACTTCGTTTTGCAAAATTACTTTATTTGGCTAATAAAGTTTATTAAAATTTGATGAGAAACCCTAATTGCATGGTGAGAGGGTAATTTGGTAATTCAACAAGTCAAATTGTTAAGATTGACTCTGATAATGTTAATGGTAGTTTAATTTGCTATTTGAATGCAAAATGCTTAACTTGGAATTATAATGATTAAAAGAAGGTTAATTTGCAAGAAAACCCTAATTTGGGATAAAGAGAGATAAAAACCATATTTTTATGAAACAAGGAAATCAGTTGTCTAATAAAGGAAATTCAATGAGAAATTAGGAGTTTTATGAAGAGTGATAAATCAAGGATGATAATGATGCAAGAAGAAGTAAAACCCTAATTTCTAGAAGAAACCCTAATTATGGAATTGGAATCCTAATTGGAATAATGGAAGTGGATAAATATTAATAAAAGGAAATTGTCCTTTTATTTAAGGTTTTGCTTGTTGATTGGGTTTCTCTTTCTATCTTGAAAAGTGCAATTAAAAGGTATGTGGTTACGCTTATGAATAATCGCTTTAGTTTCCCGGCGATTTCCGAAGGATTTATCGGTTGCTTGAAATAACTGTTGAATGTCTATTTATTTCATGCAACTATAAAGTGACTATGATTATCACAAAATGTATATGCCTACATGCTCAGATCCTGGTTCCCTCTGTGTATGACCTAGTACATGGCTATCTAATGGGTAGGACCATCAGGTCTGAAGAGGTCTAGTACATGGCTGCCTATTGGAGAGGTCATCAGGTCTGACCTAGTACATGGCTATCTAATGGGTAGGACCATCAGGTCATGAGAAGACCTAGTACATGGCTGCCTATTGGAGAGGTCATCAGGTCTGTGTTTGACTTAGTACATGGCTACCCTTGTGGTAGGACCATCAAGTCACATTGAGTTAGATATTGGGCTACCTGGAGTAGTGCCATGCGACTCTACCTTTACAGAGGTATAATGAAAGTTCACTGCAGGAACTCACAGAGTTGGGAATATGTATGGATTGAGATGTATGGCTTAAAACATAATCTTGATTGTTAAAAAGATTAATTGCTTGATTACATTGTTAGCATAATTTCTTGATTATTGGATCCTCCACATACCGACTGACCGTTGTTTTGTTTGTCGGTGTTTTAGGTACATATTCCAAAGCACAAAACAGTAAAGTGACATATTGTGAATTCAAGAATTAAAGAACAAGGAGGATTTAGTTAGAGTAGATCATCTGTGGTTAGAAGTCTAGTACTTCCAACTTTTCAAAGGTATGATAAAGAAAAATTTTATTACCATTTTCAGTATAGTCTGTTAGAATTTAATAATTGTTATTGGTTATATGTCGAACCTTTGATCCGGAATTTCATGGGTGCGGCTTCAACCTTTCGGTCTCCCTTAATTGGGGGTTATCAGAAGATGGGGTCGTAACATTTGGTATCAGAGCCTGGGTTCCTCATGTAACCATTAATAATTATTAAATTTTACAAACTCCATAGAACCCAAGGGAGTTATTAGAGGAGTATCTGAAAGACGGAGGTGTCTAAAAAGGGATCACGACCGGGGGCTGGCAAGATTTTCCTCCGCACCGCTAGTCGGAATACGAGGACTCCCGGACCCGTGTGACTACCTGGCCAAAGTCTTAGGGTATGAATTGAAATAAGATACCTTTAGGACTTCTCATCTTATTCATCCCTTCTCATCACAGAAATTCTGTTAAGGACCCTAAGGATTAGGGTTTTCTCTCTTTTCCTCACCCTCTTGAGGTATGGGTAAGGTTAATAAGGTTTAAGGAATCCTCCATCAAATTAATGAAAAGTATGTAAATAAGATGTCATGGACATAAGCTTAATAGATTAAGTGCAACTAAATGATAGATACATGCTTAGGTCGTATGACATAAGTTATCGTGACCTCAGAAGAGACCTGAGGCTAGACCTTCTTGTCTGGAGGATAAGTTAGTTTTGGAGATAGAGATCTCCATGATAAGTAGAAACATGGCTACGAGGATGACGTTAACCCTAACCCTAAGTGAAGGATATATAGAGATATGGCATGATGAGTTAGACCAGGTGTTTGGATGGATGTGTCTGGGATGCCATATGAGCCATGAGAGGTTGGATGACTGAGTACCTTTGGCCACCCAAATATTAGATAGAAGATGAGTCTGTTTATACCTTCGTATAGATGACAAGAAGAGTCCCATAAACCCTAGAGAAGTATAGTAACAAGTTTTGAGGCCTTGTACCTTGTTGATTGTCCTTGAAGAGGACTCAACCTTAAAGGGTTGTTCAAGGGAAGGATGACAGGAGTACATGTCATGCTTTTTGCAAGCTTGGTGCATGGTTAAGAAATAGAGTATGCAGTTGGTGAACCTAGGGTTCTTAGGCCTAAGAGGGGATGTGGTATACCTAATACTTATGATGAGGATTAAGTTGCTATAGTTTCGAGTATGGTGCTCCACATGCATAAAGAAAAGGGAAAACCCTTTTTAGTTAAAGGTAGGTTTGGTGAACCCCTCACAGCTAGGTTGAGGATAAAGGAAGATATGATCTTGATCCAGCATTGAGGAAAGAGGACAAGTATAACCTAGCATGATTCAGTGGGTGATCTGCTTATACCTTAATAGCTTGATAGGGTTAAGTAGGCTCATGTGGATGTAAACCCTAGACCTAGGAGCTTTTGTGACCTCGTGGTAAAGGGATAGTTTTCCTCCCATCCTGGGAGAGGGACCCCTTTGGTAGGGTGTATATCAGTTTTGTTAAGAGGTCTCATAGGATCTTGAGAAGTTAAGTGAAGAGTACATGGTATGCGAATGAACCTGTAGACCCATAGATATCCATCTCTAATTGCATATGAATGAGTTACCATGGAGGTAATCGGTATGGGGCTTGACCAAGGTAGGCAAGTTGCCATGATCCTTATGGAAGGGTGAGAGTCAGCCCATGAATGCAGAAAGAGAGATGATGAAGACTAGGGTAAGGTTCTAAGTGAACATGTACTATGATGATGAATCCTAAGTCTATCCTAGGGTCAGGTAGGGATAAGACCGATGAAAGTAGGAGTTGCCTAATTCCCCAGTTGCACATGACCATAGGGTCGGGAGGTAACAGCTATTGTTGTCTGAGGGCCATGGGTTAGGAGATTGATCACCTTCATGAACTCATGGGACCCAAAGGGCAGATGAGTAGGGCACTCCCTTGATGCATGAGGGAAGAGGGATAACCCCAAAAGAGTCGGTACCCTATGGACCTAGAGGAGTTGACTAGGGATATAAACCTCATTGGATTCAAGATTAATTTGTTATCATGTCTGTGATGTAGAGACACATGTGGCACATTTCAACTTAGATTTAAAAGGTGTATTGGCAAGGTGGGATGTACCATCTCTACTCTTGGAACAGGAAGAACTCTGTATTTGGACTGCAGCCAAATGCTTATTTCTTCTTGTTATGGGAGTGAGAGATAGGACATTACGCATGCCATACATCAAGGATAAGAGATGATGTAGGTTGGAACGTTGCCACGATAAATGGGATAACCTGCCCTGGTAGAGTGAATGATACACGGATGGTTTGCAAACACTAAAGGAATGAGGTAGTCACCTTATGAGGATGTCTTTATCATGAATTATGTGGAACTTACAAGTTATACCAGGTTGAGCTTGATCACCCTGATGATAAAATCAGAGAGTGTTCTTAATAAAAATGGACATAGAGTTGGAGGTGAGATGATAAGTGAAATAAAGAGAAGTGTATGTCTTTGATGTTATCTAATACCTAAGGATATGAAGTGATAAGGGATGCTCTGGTTGAGTTATAGCTACCTCGTTTAGCTAGAAGAGGTTGTTTGGCTAACCCTAAGTTTGAAAAGGAGTGGTGTTTGGATAACACTCAAATGTGATAAGATGTGTTGAAAAGTTAAGGGTTGTTTAGTTAGCCAGTCTACTCCTTGATGCAATAAAAGGGTGGTGGTGGAACCTCAGATGCACTTCTTTGGTGATGAAACCCTGACATGAGTGGTTTAGGGTTTTGGAGGAATCGATCTTGAGGAATCATGACATACCGGAAATCATGATTGAAGATCACCATACATCGTGATAAATAGCATTAGCACTTTGAATGCTTAAGATAAAGTTGCATATGGTATATGGCCATGCAAGTCAGGAGGTAAAGGACGAACCCCAGTAACCCAGTGTAACGATATAGAGGACAAAAGAGTCCCCGAGAAAGAAAGGGAGTTCACCACTATGGATGTTGTGATAAGTCTCCCCTTGGCCAAGGAGGGTCGATATGCAATATGGGTTATGGTAGTTCACCTTACCTAGATGACATAAGAAAGAAAGAGTTCTGTCTTAAGATAGATCTGGTTGAACTACCCATGAGAAAGATGGTTCAACTACACCATGATGTGAGTTAAAAGGTTCTTGAGTTTGACCTAGAAGTTCCCTTCCAAAAGGTGAAGGTAGGGACATGAAGAACTCAATGTTAGTACAGTTTATTACCCCAACCTAATGGTTAGTATGATCCAGACTAAAGGGTCTAATGAGAGCATATGTGCTTGTTCAGGGTGATAGCTAGAGACAGTTTTGACCTATGAAAGATGTGATGATGACCACCATAGCCAGTATCGGGTTTCTAAAGAGCTCTTAAGGGAGGTTGTGCCGGTCACCACTTCAGTAAGGTGATGTTGGTGAAAGGACCACATGATGATTATGAAAGGACCACAATGCATGAAGGCAATAGTCACTTTAATCGTGAAATGGCTGAGACGATGAGAGTCATGAGAAGATGCAAAGTTGACTAACATGCAGTGCATTGTGGGAGAATATTATGTGAGAATCCGACCCCTCTAAGATACAGCTGAGAAAGCTGAGTCCCCGATACATGGGTCCATTAGAGATGGATGGGTGGAGATGGTTAGGTTTTGACCCTACCCCTCAGGATAGAGTAATGTGAGATGTTTTTCATGTGTCCAATTCAGAGCACTATGTGAAGTACCCCGACCATGTGTTAAGTAAAGAACCTAGTGAGCCCCAAAGGAGGCTGAAATGGCCTGAGTCACCTGTGTAGTTTATAGACACCAGGATGAAAGAACTCAGAGAAAAGAATATGTGATGATAAAGGTTCTTTGGATGCGCCATGAGTACGGTAAAGCCACATAGGGGCCAATGATGGACATGGAAAAGTCTTATCTTGAATTGTTTGTTTGATTGTTGAATTTTGAGGACAAAATTCCTATAAGGAGGGGAGGATGTTATAAACTCAATTTTTCCAAATTATGTAATGAGTTTTGTAAATATCATTTAAAGATAAATGAATTTACTTGATTGATGTGATGTGGTTTGGAATGAATTCCATGATTGATTGTTTATGTGTTGCTTAATGGGCCTTGTTTTAGTTGAAGCCCAAATTGATATGATTGATGAATACATAAAGAATTCCATAAAATAAGATAAAGGATGTGGACTATTTCCCTAAAAATAAGAATTCGAGATTTTGGATATCTTGGAGTTCAAGGAACTCAAAACCAAGAAATAATAATAATGGGTTCAAGGAAAAGAGGGAAAAAGTGATTACTATAATGATAACTTGTATGACAAGAAAAAGGAATCGAAGTTTTGTTATTTCACTAAATTTGGAGGGATGAAGGATAATAATGAACTCGAGCTTCCCTCAAAATTTGGGAAAGAAATACCAATCCAATTGAGAGATATGATTTTTTTCCAAAATCCCATTGGAATAAGAATTTAATTCGAATTTTAGGAAATTACTTTCCTTTTGATCTAGCGCCTGTGATGAGAGCCGTTGGATTGAAATCCAATGGGCTCTGCCCATCGTCCAGGTCCCAGTGGAACTAGGACTCTGTGACTTGCAGGTTGATCTTCCAACCTGATTTCTCGAGAATCTAAGGTTCAAACGCTTATGGAAATTATCCTATGGGATTCAGGAGAATAATCTGAAGGTTTTCAACCTTGGTTTGGGTAGGATTCATCTCCGATTGGGAAAGTACCCAATTATGTAGAAACTGAGCACGACCCTATATATAGGGGGGAGTTAGAGAGTATCAGCATCCACTCTGGATTGATAGATCTGCTGAGGAATCGTGCGAGGAGTGTTTCTATACGCTCAATTTGTAGTTTTGTCCTGAGCTTCGACCTCGTCACCGTCGGGGACCTCGCCGGAATCCGGCGAGCAAGGGGATAGGGTCGGGGGATCCTGGGCTTGAATTGACCCAGCCCTCGACTTCGTGGAGAGGCGGCGAAGCTTCCGGGATAGTTGGATCGAGAAGAAGATGCCCGCAGCTCTGAGTCAACTACCGAGTTGACCGCGCGACGACCTGCTGAGGAAGAAGACGACCCGATCACCGTCGGATCAGGGAGCACGGTGATCTCCACCACGATCTAACGAACCTGAGGTGAGGGCGAGGATTGTGATAGGAGCGCGGTCGGCTACCGTACGATTAGGATCCAGCGGTTGGGTCAATATTTGACCGAACCCTTGGATCGTGATCGGACGATCTGGGTGCGAGGCGCGTAAGTAAAAGGAGACACGCGGCGAGGAGCATCAGATCGTGAAGCGGACCACGGGCGCATCAATCCAACGATCAGGAATTTTCGGTAATTAATCTCTCTCTAACGAATATTCAGAAAATAGGTTTTCTTTGTGAAATTAATAGAAAATGATAGGAAACTCGTATGAGAAAACTTTATATATGAAAGTTGCATAGAAAAATGCAAGGAACACGATAAAAATACTTCCAGAACCTAATTCCACTTCTTTTTGCAAAAGTACTTTATTTGGCTAATAAAGTTTATTAAAATTTGATGAGAAACCCTAATTGCATGGTGAGAGGGTAATTTGGTAATTCAACAAGTCAAATTGTTAAGATTGACTCTGATAATGTTAATGGTAGTTTAATTTGCTATTTGAATGCAAAAATGCTTAACTTGGAATTATAATGATTAAAAGAAGGTTAATTTGCAAGAAAACCCTAATTTGGGATAAAGAGAGATAAAAACCATATTTTTATGAAACAAGGAAATCAGTTGTCTAATAAAGGAAATTCAATGAGAAATTAGGAGTTTTATGAAGAGTGATAAATCAAGGATGATAATGATGAAAGAAGAAGTAAAACCCTAATTTCTAGAAGAAACCCTAATTATGGAATTGGAATCCTAATTGGAATAATGGAAGTGGATAAATATTAATAAAAGGAAACTGTCCTTTTATTTAAGGTTTTGCTTGTTGATTGGGTTTCTATTTCTATCTTGAAAAGTGCAATTAAAAGGTATGTGGTTACGCTTATGAATAATCGCTTTAGTTTCCCGGCGATTTCCGAAGGATTTATCGGTTGCTTGAAATAACTGTTGAATGTCTATTTATTTCATGCAACTATAAAGTGACTATGATTATCACAAAATGTATATGCCTACATGCTCAGATCCTGGTTCCCTCTGTGTATGACCTAGTACATGGCTATCTAATGGGTAGGACCATCAGGTCTGAAGAGATCTAGTACATGGCTGCCTATTGGAGAGGTCATCAGGTCTGACCTAGTACATGGCTATCTAATGGGTAGGACCATCAGGTCATGAGAAGACCTAGTACATGGCTGCCTATTGGAGAGGTCATCAGGTCTGTGTTTGACTTAGTACATGGCTACCCTTGTGGTAGGACCATCAAGTCACATTGAGTTAGATATTGGGCTACCTGGAGTAGTGCCATGCGACTCTACCTTTACAGAGGTATAATGAAAGTTCACTGCAGGAACTCACAGAGTTGGGAATATGTATGGATTGAGATGTATGGCTTAAAACATAATCTTGATTGTTAAAAAGATTAATTGCTTGATTACATTGTTAGCATAATTTCTTGATTATTGGATCCTCCACATACCGACTGACTGTTGTTTTGTTTGTCAGTGTTTTAGGTACATATTCCAAAGCACAAAACAGTAAAGTGACATATTGTGAATTCAAGAATTAAAGAACAAGGAGGATTTAGTTAGAGTAGATCATCTGTGGTTAGAAGTCTAGTACTTCCAACTTTTCAAAGGTATGATAAAGAAAAATTTTATTACCATTTTCAGTATAGTCTGTTAGAATTTAATAATTGTTATTGGTTATATGTCGAACCTTTGATCCGGAATTTCATGGGTGCGGCTTCAACCTTTCGGTCTCCCTTAATTGGGGGTTATCGGAAGATGGGGTCGTAACAATAATACTAGTGCAATCAATCTTTCTTATAATCCTATATTACATAGTAGAGCTAAACATATAGAGGCTCGCCATCATTTTCTTCATAACCACATTGCCAAAAAGGATATTAATATCACACATGTAGACACGGAAAATCAGTTGGTGGACATTTTCACTAAACCTCTAGCTAGAGAGCAATTTAACTTTATTAGATCTAAATTGCTCATTGTTGCTTTGGATGATATTGACATGTTGTCTAGCTAGTTGTTTTTATCCTATATGTCTTGCTCATGCTTTCCTCATCTTGCTTGCCTAAATTTGCTTAAAATGTGCTTAACTAGCTTGTTGAAATGCCTAGTTTCACTTGTTTTTGGGATTTTCTCTAATTTTTTAGTTTTATCGCAAAATAGTACCCAATGATGTGTGATATGTGCCTAAGTATGTTCAATATACATAATAGACTCGAAAAATGCATTTAATTGGCATGCATATGGCTAGAAATTAAGTTTGATATGGTTTTAGGTCAGGTTGACCATCGATCGAGTTTCCCCCAGGACAAACTCGACCGATCAGTGGCTGAGAGATTTTTTTTTGGGACCAATTGGTCGAGTTTCCCTCTCTCAAAACTCGACCGATCCGCAGGTTGAAGCAAATTTAAGTTAGGTTCAGCCGACTATTCTCCCTCTCAACTAGAGAATAGATGACTGATTCATCTTCTTCTAGCCCTAAACTCTCTACCCTAGCTCTAACCTTCCCTATCCTAGCCCTTTCCCAACCTAGATAGGTTGTTCTTGACCTTCCCGGTTGCTCCCTGGTGGTTTTTGGACAAATTTTGTGGTTTGTTTTGCTTGGTTGTTCATTTTTCCTCCTCTTTCTCGCCTCCATGGCTTCCCAAAGGAGAAAACGACATGTCCCTAGCAATGCTCCTTCATATTCTTCGTCTAATCACTTGATTCCCTTCGACGATACCTCTTTTGTCTCAATAGAGGTTGTTAATAGGTACAAGTGTTGGGTTTTAGGGGAGACAGAGAAGGCAACGGAAAAAAAAATTCTTCTCCAAACCCAGAATAAAGGAATCACGTCAACGTCTATGCAATAGGAAGAATGGTTTGTAGAGGTGTACCTTGTTCCGAGGCTTACTCGGCGACGTTACCTCACGGCTTGCGCGGTCTTCACTTCCGGTCTTAGACGGTGTCTGTGTAGCTCCTGGTCTCACCGGGACTGTCAGGATTGACAGTTGTCCTCCGAGCGGCAGAAGTCTCCCGCCTCTGCAGTCGTCCACACAGACTGCCTGGAACTCCGATCTCCTTGTCCCATAAGGAATTGGAAGGAGTCGCACCCTCCTATCAGCGTACTGGTCACCGACACACTCTCCTGTAACTAGTTGCCTTTCTGTAGTTATCTTTTCCTTGTTGTGCCTCCCTTATCGGGTAGCACTTGCTCGGGCTCTCTCGGTTACCAAAACTAGAGAGAACGAAAACTTTGCAGAGTAACTGGTGTTCTGAGTTGTACTTTGAGAAGCCCCCAATACCCCTATATATAGAAGGGTCATGGGATAGGGTTCTCTACCCCGAGCAATGCAGGATTAAAGAAGGACTAGAAGGGTTTGAAATTTTCCACAAAACAACCAATTGTGCCACCTGAACCGATCGTTTCAACCCTGAAATGGTCGGTTGGTGACCTGAGCCGATCGGTTCACACTTGAACCGATCATTTGGAGCACCTGAGCCAATCAGTTCAAGCATGAGCCGATCGGTTCGTGGTCCTGGTCCAACTCAAATTGACTTTCATATTTGTTTCTGATTAATCAAATATTAATCCTTGTTCAAATCGAATTTGTACAAGTAAAACAAATTGTATTTGCAAAATTGACTTTCCAAATGATCTCCGTTGGTCACATGAATCGACTGGTTCAACAATTGAGCCAATCGTCTCATTGATACATGAGTCGATCGTCTCACCAGTTGAGTCGGTCGGTTCACCAACCTGAGCCGACCGGTTCATCACATGAGCCGATCAGTTGGAAGTGCAAATTATGCAAAATCAGTCAATTGCAGTTTCAATCAATCTGATACTCTAATCAATTGGTCCAACACCTTGAATACTATGATTTTGAGCTATCAATCAACTGAGTGTTTAATTGAACTACTAAACTCCTTTAGTAATCAATCTAAACATCATTTGTGGATAAACTCCTCTTCCAGGTTAAATCCTATGTGTGTGGCCCTACAAGTCCATTTCACGTTGACAGTGAAAGTCCATAACACTTATGACTTCACAAGCAAAGAGTGGTGCCTAGTCACACATCAGTGCTACCGAAGTGAAATAGAAAGTTGGAGAACAACTTTCAATCCTACAATCTGTGAATGGTGTTACAGTGAATGTATAATTCCTTTGTCATTAATATCATGAATGAACTCAAGGCATGGTACAGTCATCCTCTCAACGTTCATCCATTTCCTTGATCTCATAGCAGACTGGGTGAGATGTGTGTGACATCAATATCACATATTGATTCACACATGCATGTGCATGCCTTTCTCAATCGTACTCATCAAGTGGCCATGGACATTAAACTCTCTTAGGAGGGACAAATCCCATATCTATCACTCACCCCTAAAAAGCCACATGTGTCAAAGCCACCCAATCATCACCTTTATAACAATCCATGTTTCAGGACTGTGTTTGATGATGTCAAAGTGTACCCAACGACATGTGTTGAGTGTAGTGATTTCAGGTCGAAGAATCACATTCACCACCATCACTGTGAGAGCTGACTTTGACTACCAAATCATGGTTCCATGTGTCACTCTCACGGTGGGTCTGTCTGGTACACTTGTTCTCTAACAAGTACCTATGTGCTTGGTTTGATATCATTACATCATGACTAATGAGATTCTGTCATCAACCAACACACAATCTAGTCTTTAGTGTTATTGATGTCTATGGTTATTTCCACAATAACAACTGACTAGGGACTAAACAAGAATGTATACTCTTAACATCTGTATGATCTCATCGTTTAGGTCTTGAACCTAAAAGCATATGTCATCGAGTAAACAATTCTTTAGAAATCTATCATGTTACACTATCATCTCAGAAACAGTTAAAACATATAGATCAGAAATTGCCTTTATTATTATTCAAATCATTTCCAAAGTATCCCATTACAATCATCACATGACTTGCTCTATGGGAATACATACCAACAGACTCTCACTTGCACTTAGAGCCAGTCACCTAGGAACATCAGTCCTTGTGACCTAGCATGACCATCATGCTTCTGCTGAGAAAGGGCCTTAGTCAGTGGATCAGCTATGTTGTCTTTAGTTGGTACTTTGCAAATCTTCACATCTCCTCACTGTACGATCTCTCGTATGAGATGGAAGTGCCGCAGTATGTGCTTGAACCGTTGATGTGATCTGGGCTCCTTAGCTTGAGCAATAGCTCCATTATTGTCACAATAAAGCTTAATTGCATCACAACTACTGGGAACTACACCAACTTCATAGATGAACTTCCTGATCCACACATCCTCCTTTGCTGCATGCGAAGCAACAATATACTCAGCCTCTGTAGTAGAATCAGCAATTGTTTCTTGCTTAGAACTCTTCCAGCTCACAGATCCATTGTTTAGGCAAAATACAAATCCTGATTGTGATCTGTAATCATCTTTGTCGATTTGGAAGCTTGCATCGGTGTAACCCTTTACAACCAGTTCTTCCTCGCCGCCGTATATAAGAAACTGATCCTTAGTCCTTCACAAGTACTTGAGGATGTTCTTTACAGCTGTCCAGTGAACATCCCCAGGATCTGACTGGTACCTGCTCGTCATGTTGAGGGCATACGAGACATCTGGGCATGTGCACAACATAGCATACATGATGGATCTGATGGTTGACGCATATGGGATCCCATTCATATGCTCCCTATCTTCACAAGATTGGGGACACTGAGCTCTAGAGATGGTGACTCCATGTAGCATGGGGATGTTGCCTCTCTTTGAGTTCTCCATGTTGAACCGCTTCAGCACTTTGTCAATGTACGTGCTTTGACTTAGTCCGAGAAGCCTTTTAGATCTATCTCTATAGATCTTAATACCTAAAATGTAGGATGCTTCTCCTAAGTCCTTCATTGAGAAAGTATTCCCAAGCCATGTCTTTACCTTCTCTAAGGCTGAGACATCATTCCCCATCAATAGTATGTCATCCACATACAATATGAGGAATGTGATCGTGCTCCCACTAACCTTCTTGTACACACAAGGTTCATCTTCATTTTGAATAAATCCAAACACTTTGACTTCCTCATCAAATCGAAGATTCCAACTCCGAGATGCTTGTTTCAATCTATAGATTGACCTTTGTAGCTTACAGACTTTATTGGCATTCTTCGGATCTACAAAACCTTCAAGTTGTGTCATGTACACATCCTCATTTATATTCCCATTAAGGAATGTGATTTTAACATCCATTTGCCAAATCTCATAGTCATAGTAAGCCACAATAGCAAGCATAATCATGACGGACTTAATCATGGCAACTGGAGAAAAGGTTTCGTCATAGTCAACACCTTGAACTTGTCAAAAACCCTTTGCAACCAATCTGCCTTTATAAGTTTGCGCATTGCCATCCATGTCAGTCTTCTTCTTGAAGACCCACTTGCACCCTATGGGTTTTACCCCTTCAGGTGGTTCCACCAAAGTCCATACTTTGTTGGAGCACATGGATTCCATCTCAGATTTCATGGCCTCAAGCCATTTCTCATAGTATGGTCCCTCTATAGCCTCTAGATAGGTAGTTGGATCATCATCTATGATCAACTCACTGCCTTCCTAAGTCACAAGGTATCCAAACCTCTCAGGTTCAAGGTGTGTCCTACTAGATCTACGAGGTCCTTGTATCACTTGAGGAGACTGAGATTCCACAACACCTTATGAATCTCTATGTTCCTCTTGTACATCTATTGGTTCAATGTTTTCTTGTTGGGCTTGAACCTCTTCAAGCTCTATTTTCCTCCCACTATTTTCTCTGGAAATAAATTCCTTTTCTAGGAACACAACTATCCTAGCAACAAACACTTTGTTGTCAGTAGGGTGGTATAAATATTATCCCTTCATTTCCTTGTGGTATCCAACAAAATAACATTTATCGGACTTGGGTCCAAGCTTATCGAGAAACATTTTCCTGACGTAAGCCTCACAACCCCAAATCTTCATGAAAGACAAACCGGGACGCTTCCCGTGCCATATCTCATATGGTGTCTTTTGAACCGATTTAGATGGTACTCAGTTAAGTGTAAACACGGTGGTTTCAAGAGCATGACCCCAGAAGGAAATCAGAAGATTAGCAAAACTCATCATTGATCGCACCATATCTAGTAAAGTACGATTCCTTCTTTCAGACACACCATTATGTTGTGGTGTTCCAGGTGGAGTCCATTGTGATACGATACTAGGGGCTCGCAAAAGGTCCTCAAACTCTTGGCTTAAGTATTCTCCACCTCGATCGGATCAAAGTGATTTAATACTTTTACCGAGTTGGTTTTGTACTTCATTCATGAAATCCTTGAACCTTTCATGGGTTTCTGACTTATGTTTCATCAGGTACACATAGCCATACCTACTGAAGTCATCAGTGAAGGTAATGAAGTACTGACACCCATTTCTGGCATTAGTTCTAAAAGGCCCACATACATCAGTATGTATGAGTCCTAATAGATCACTAGCTCTCTCACCTTTACCTGAAAAGGGAGTCTTGGTCATCTTGCCAAACAAACAAGATTCACATGTCTCTATTGATTCATAATCAAAAGAGTCTAGATAACCATCTTTATGGAGTCTAGAAATGCACTTCTCATTTATGTGTCCTAGACTACAATGCCAAAGATATGTTTTATTTGAGTTGTTGAGTTTTTGCCTTTTGGTGTTCACGTTGTATACGCTTGTCTCTAGATCTATCAAGTATATACCATAAGACATTGGGGCACTGCCATAAAAGATCCCATCTTTTGAAATGGAACACTTTCCATTCTTAATAACAAATTCAAAACCATCCTTGTCCAAACAAGAGACGGAAATGATATTCCTATTCATGGCAGGTACATAATAGCAGTTCTTCAACTCTATTACCAGCCCACTAGGTAGAGTTAACTCATAGGTTCCTACGGCATTGGCGGCAACCCTTGCCCCATTGGCAACACGTAGTTCAACCTCGCCTTTCCCCAAAGGCCTACTTCTTTTAAGATCATTTACATTTGAACAAATGTGAGATCCACATCCGGTATCAAGTACCCATGATAAAGAAGTAGTAAAGTTAATCTCTATCACGTATACACCAGAAGTAGAGATCTCTATCTCTTTCTTCTTCTTCCATCGTTCCCTCCATCCTCTCCATGTTTTAAGCACAAACGATTCTGACATGGGTTTGGCGAGAGAACCCTTCTCTCCCTCACCTTTGTCCTTAGACTTTGTTCCATTGATCTCTATCAATGAACTATCCTTCTTCTTAAGCACACATAGAGTGGACTCAAAGGCTACCGATATTTTTGGATTGTGCAGAACACTTCTCACAATCCTCAACCAGTTATGGAATTTATTCTCAATTAATTTGCTCATTTTAAAAGATGATTCTTTTGCCATTCTACAAGAGAAAATTGCATTTGTCAAAACTCCTTTTGATTTGATTTGATTTGATTTGAATAAAATTTGACAGTAGTTAATTAGGCCTTTAATTAATTACCGCTCCCACTATTTTGATTCAAATTGACAGCCCTCACCATCAATTCAGAAGATTGCAGCATACAATCTTCTAGTGGGTCAAGATCCTAAAATCCTCTGATTCATGGACCAGCTAGGGCTATCACCCACAACTCAGATCTTCCAGGTAGGCAACTTTTGCCAATTGCATCATATGCAACTCTTGAAAGATGCCATGCACAACTCCTTGCCATGATCACCTCCATGCCTCAAGGTGTTAGATCCTATCTTGATCACCTTATTAAGTCTGACCCAAATCCAACACGATGAATATGCACCCTGCTAGGGCAGACCCACATATCTATCCTTACACTTCCACGAGATAGACGGTGTACCATGCTAGGGCGTGCCCACACTTGGTCGATCAAGCTTTTCACGTGTGTCGCATTTGGAAGGCATCTAAAACTTTAATATTTAATGAGGGATTTGGTTTTTATAGGTACATATACATATCCAATCACCACAATATAGTAAGTATCATATACATGCTATATCCCACAGTAAACATGTGAAACAATAAAAGCAATGATTATGGCCATCCTAATGTGATTCCTCGAGCCAAGAGGAATCACGCTCATCTAGGTCCACATCACATGCAACCTGTACAAGATGAACTCTGTGCTTTGCCTTTCTGGGTTTGATCAACTCATCTCCATGATTGATCAGCTCTCCATCAGACTGGTCAGTTGGGTGCCACCAGCCGATCGACTGGCACCTCTAGTCGATCGGTTCACTGGTCGTCGTGCATCTCTTCAGGTCGCCACCCGCTCGTCTCACTCCTCGAACCGGTCGTCAAAATGTCCGCCATTCTTTGACATAATAGGAAATAAAAGATCTATCCTATTTTACATTTGAAAAAGGAAACCCCGAGTTACATTCGGGGGGAGCAAAGGTAGGAAAGAAATCTCAAGTTATTTTGAGTTACATCAGGAATAGGAGATAGGGAATCGGTGCACAGACCGAGATGCAAGCAACCACATTCAACCAAACATACATAGGGTTTATTGGCCATAACCATGCTATACATCCACCACAAAACTCGTTTAAGGGTGACGTGTATTAAGTGCATTCATATTACATATCATATGTGTACATTGGGATTTGTGGATTTAGGATTGGACATGCATAAAGCCAATTTTATTCGCATCATATGCAATAAATAAAGGTGACAAACCAAAATCGATCACATCGATAATCCTAAAGAATAGAGTAGTTGACATGGCTCTGATACCACTGTTGGGTTTTAGGGGAGATAGAGAAGGCAGAAGAAACAAAAAATTTCTTCTCCAAACCCAGAATAAAGGAATCACGTCAACGTCTATGCAATAGGAAGGATGGTTTGTAGAGGCGTACCTTATCCCGAGGCTTGCTCGGCGACGTTACCTCACAGCTTGCACGGTCGTCACCTCTGGTCTTGGATGGTGTCTGTGCAGCTCTTGATCTCACCGGGACTGTCGGGATTGACAGCTGTCCTCCGAGCGGTAGAAGTCTCCCGCCTCTGCAGTCGTCCACACGGACTACCTGGAACTCCGATCTCCTTGTCCCACAAGGAATCAGAAGGAGTCACATCCTCCTGTCGACATACTAGTCAGTAGTCACTGACACACTTTCCTACAACCAGTTGCATTTCTACAGTTGTCTTTCCCTTGTTGTGCCTCCCTTATCGGGTAGTACTTGCTCGGGCTCTCTCGGTTACCAAAACCAGAGAAAATGACAACTTTGCAGAGCACCTGGTATTCTGAGTTGTACTTTAAGAAGCCCCCAATACCCCTATATATAGGAGGGTCATGGGACAGGGTTCTCTACCCTGAGCAATGCGGGATTAAAGCAGGAGTAGAAGGGTTCAAAATTTTCCACAAAACAACCAACTGCGCCACCTGAACCGATCATTTCAACCCTGAAACTGTCAGTTGGTGACCTGAGCCGATCAGTTCACACCTGAACCGATCGTTTGGAGCACCTGAGCCGATCGGTTCAAGCATGAGCTGATCGGTTCGTGGTCGTGGTCCAACTCAAATTGACTTTCATATTTGTTTCTGATTAATCAAATATTAATCCTTGTTCAAATCGAAATTGTACAAGTGAAACAAATTGTATTTGCAAAATTGACTTTCCAAACGATCTCTGTTGGTCACATGAATTGACTGGTTCAACAATTGATTCGATCATCTCATTGATACATGAGCCGATTGTCTCACTTGTTGAGCCGATCGGTTCACCAACCTGAGCCGATCGGTTCATCACATGAGCCAATCGGTTGGAAGTGCAAATTATGCAAAATCAGTCAATTGCAGTTTCAATCAATCTGATACTCTAATCAATTGGTCCAACACCTTGAACACTATGATTTTGAGCTATCATTCAACTGAGTGTTTAATTGAACTACGAAACTCCTTTAGTAATCAATCTAAACATCATTTGTGGATAAACTCCTCTTCTAGGTTAAATCCTATGTGTGTGACCATGTAGGTCCATTTCACATTGGTAGTGAAAGTCCATAACACTTATGACTTCACAAGCAAAGAGTGGTGCCTAGTCACACATCAGTGCTACCCAAGTGAAATAGAAAGTTGGAGAACAACTTTCAATCCTACAATCCGTGAATGGTGTTACAGTGAATGTATAACTCCTTTGTCACTAATATCTTGAATGACCTCAAGGCATGGTATAGTCATCCTCTCAACGTTTATCCATTTCCTTGATCTCAGAGCAGACTGGGTGAGATGTGTGTGACATCAATATCACATATTGATTCACACATGCATGTGCATGCCTTTCTCAATCCTACTCATAAAATTGCCATGGACATTAAACTCCCTTGGGAGGGACAAATCCCATATCTATCACTCACCCCTCAAAAGCCCCATGTGTCAAAGCCACCCAATCATCACCTTTATAACAATCCATGTTTCAGGACTGCATTTGATGATGTCAAAGTATACCCAACGACATGTTTTGAGTGTAGTGATTGCAGGTCGAAGAATCACATTCACCACCATCACTGTGAGAGCTGACTATGACTACCAAATCATGGTTCCATGTGTCATTCTCACGGTGGGTCTGTCTGGTACACTTGTTCTCTAACAAGTACCTATGTGCTTGGTTTGATATCACTATATCATGACTAATGAGATTATGTCATCAACCAACACACAATCTAGTCTTTAGTGTTATTGATGTCTATGGTTATTTCCACAATAACAATCGACAAGGGACTAAACAAGAATGTATACTCTTAACATATGTATGATCTCATCATTTAGGTCCTAAACCTAAAAACATACGTCATCGAGTAAACAATTCTTTAGACATCTATCATGTTACACTATCATATCAGAAATAGTTAAAACATATAGATCAGAAATTGCCTTTATTATTATTCAAATCATTTACATAGTATCCCATTACAATCATCACATGACTTGCTCTATGGGCATACATACCAACAAGAAGGACCTTCTTCCTAGGAGTCCTTTTCCTTTTTGTGCCTTGTTTGAGCCAAGTTCTAGGCATCAAGCGGTTATAGACCAGGTTGCTAGGTTGCTCACCGTCCACCACCTCTCCGCCTTGGCAGTCAAACATGATTTCTTTTTCAATTCGATGTCTAGCATGAAAGCAGTTCACGAGTTCTACGCTAACTTGCATTGGAACTACTACTCCCTCATACCCCCGCCGAATGCTCAAGTAATCCTAACCTCGATGATCGCGGGTAGCATTTTCAAATCTCTGAGGATATTCTAAATGTCTTTTTTTCCGGAGATGACCAAAACGATACATGGCGCAGGGATTATGGCGAGTACTTCAATCTTTTGGACCCGGAAGGTTTCTATAAGTAGAATGAACTTACTCTCCCTGACATTCATCACTACTTGAAGAAACCTTATGTTCCATATAAGAAGAAGAGCACCCTACCTTCCTCCTCCCTCGACCTTAGGAAGTGCATTCTGGCTTTAGTGATCAACTATAACATCCATCTGAAGAAAAATCAAACGGATATTGCAGAGAACATTGTTGTCATTATGTATTGCATTCTAGAGAACATCAGTGTCAAGTGGGCTAGATACATTCTACACCACATGACCTGCTTCGACACCAGTAAGAACACCAAAGGCACCCATCCCCCCTACCCTGCCCTGATCTGTAGTTTGTTTCAGTTTGCTACTGAGAAATCACTTTTTTCTGACTTTCATTACAAAGTAGCCAGGAAAGGTGTATGTATCAGTGAAACCACGATTCAGAAGTTTGTGCCTGTGTTTGCCTCTTCTACCACTGGTGCTTATCCCTTTGCCTCTGCCTCTACAGACCCTGCCTCTGCAGCCCGTGCTCCACCTCCTCAACCCCCTCCTCGATCTAGTCGTGATTCGTTCTGTGTATCTAATGAAACCCTTATGGGCTACATGATGCACCAACAAGCATACAACCAACAGGTCCAGGAGCATCTGCATCAGGATTTGTGTTCTATCATGTCGACCATGAACCTATCATGTTCTCACCCCTACCCCACCTACCAGCCCTACCCCAATAGTGATTATGCTTCATATGCATACAATCATTACTATCCCACACCTGAGCCTTCTGTTGTTGCTACTCCTCCACCCTTCACTGCTAGTAGTTCTGCTCTCGCCTACCTCTCGTTGCCTACTGCCCCCCTGGCCACCTTGCTTGCCAACCTTGGAGATTCTGCTCCATCCTTTCCTCAGGCCAATGAGCTATATGTTCTTGGTATGACTTGGGATGAGCAGAATGCTCGTTGGCCCAGTCATGGTTTTGGCCCTCCTGCTGATGAGGAGATGCCTGACCAGGCTGATGGTGTTGAGGCTGCTGATGACAATGACAGTGATGGCGAGGATGCTTCTGATGATGGAGATGGTGATGGTGCTGATTTTGGTGATGAAGGCACTATTGATGTACCTTTTGATGGAGTTGAGGACTACGAGCCTAGATCTGATGATGACGACATTGTGGATATAGATAGTCTAGATGTTTAGTTTGTTTCTTAGTTTTTAGTCTAGTATGATGATCATATGCATCTTTATATGCTATTTTGTATTAGAAACATCTGGACACATTATCTGAGTTGTACTATTTTATCTTCTATTTTTCATCGCTTCTTGTTTGTAGTTGCTTTCATGAGAGCATGCATTTGAGTTGTAATATATGTGATGTGCACTCTTGCTCCTTGCTCTGTTATATTTTATGAGTTGATGTCATCTTTCACCATATTTTGATTTTGACTGAGATTGTATGTTGCTTTTGTCTCTGTTTGACATATAATATGAGATTGCTTGTATGAATATCTGGTTGATTGTGTTTTGGAGAAGACCTAGATATATGCTCTTCTACCCCCTACTTTTTGATAATGTCAAAAGGGGGAGTGAAATTTCAAAGTCTTGAAACTCAATCATATTGTTACTCGTTGTTATACTATTGCTTACTACTTATGTGATCCTTTTCTTATTCATTTACTGTTTTATCATGTGACTTGCAAAGGACTACATAGTACATGTATGATATTATTGCTCGGTGTAGATAGACAAACCATGCAGGTTAGAGGAAGCATAGATTGAGGGGGATCAATTCACATTATTTACATCTTGAATCCTCTTAATTCACAAGGCAAAGGTATAACTTCTATATCCTTTTCAATATGTTTGAGGAATGGTTTGTCATTGTCAAAAAGGGGGAGAATGTTGACCTAGAGGTTATACATTGTCCATATTTTGATAATGACTTAACCATTCCATTCATATGTATCTAATATGTGTATTGAAGATTGATTTCAAGTGTTAGATACATGAAAATGATCAAAAATCAAAAGCCCTAATTTGCTTAAGTTTAAGTCAAAAGCTATACAAGTGTGTATTTTTGGAAATCTATGTAAATGACCTTAGAATATTTTTGTAATCACTTGTATTGATGAATTGGCTTGTAACTAAGATGAGAACATTTATTGGGACACTAAACACCAAGTTTTAATCACTTTAGATGCACTTTAGAAAATTGATCACAAACAGTTAATCGGTCGAGTTACAAACTCGATCGATCCTCTTGGATCAGTTTTCTGAAGAAGGCATCGGTCAAGTTGTGTTTTCACAGAACTCGATCGATCAAGTACCTGACCAATTTGATCTTCATTGGTCGGTTGAGTTTCCCCAGGACAAACTCGATCGATCATTTGAATATCAACTTTGTCTTTTACCCTATCGGTCGAGTTACCTTTATTGAAACTCGACCGATTGCACTGTACTGAATTTACAGAAAAAGTGATTGTGACCGTTGATGTGTGTTTTGAGCAAAAATAGAATCGTTGCTTTGAGCAAAAATGGCTATATTTCATATCTAAGTGTCCCACAACTTAAAGGGGCATCCTCAACTATAAATAGGACCTCTTGGAGTTCATTCCAAGGTTGCTCATTCACTACATGCTTGGTCCTAGCTGAGTTGAGAGTGTTCTAACCCTTTGAGCCCCTTTCTCTCTCTACCTTTAAGTCAAATTCGTGAGTATGAGTGAGATAGGTTCCTTTGTAAGAGAGATACTCCATGTATTGATGTAAAGCTCTCCTCCACCATCTTCCTACCCCCTTTCCTTATTAAAGAAAAGGCTGAAGATCTTCTCTGAGTGAAGGAGAAGGAGTTTATGTTCTTCAAGGTTGAAGAAGGCAAGGTGTTCCAGATCTCCAAGTGAAGGAGATAGGCAAGACAAGCGCTCAAGGAGGATAGGTAATCCCTTAAAGGCTGAAGACTTGAAGAAGGAGTGGGTAAGTCCATGTTGATGGTTGAAGACTCCATGGTTCAAGTGGGTAAGCTCCTTATATAGGTTGAAGATCCTTTCTTGAGGTACTAAGCCCTTGGATGTTGTGGTTTTTTCTTGTAATATTATGATGGAATATAAGAGTACCAAGATTGCAAATCCTAGAGATTAACCACCTCTAGGTAGTGGACTGTAATTGCTCCTAGTTAGGACGTGGAACCACTCTAAACCACCTTGTCCAAGTGCATGCTCTTCCTTGTCTCTCATCCTTGCTATGCTTGCTAGTTAAGTCATCAAATTATTGTTTGTTTTAAGTTCCTGCACTTAATATATTTTGGTGGTCTAATCCATTTTGTGAGAATTGTGAAGCTCTATTCACCCCCCCTAGAGCCCTTGATCTAACATCAAGATCAAAGTATATCAATGAAATAACAAAAATTATATTTAATTTCACAAGTTTCATGATAATAATCTACCATTATGGGCTTACATAAAGTAAACAACTTCGTTACTAGGCAGAGGGATGTCCAAAATATCTCAAGTCTTTCTCCCAAGAGTCAGCTTCACCAATCCAAGTCCAAGTCATCATGCCCGACCCACCATGTTCTTCACCTAAGGGGTTGAAATCATACCCCACAAGAGAAAACAAAAAGGATGTTGTCATCATAAAAGTTAGTATGTGCATATAAATATGAATTTAGCAATAACATGGAAAATGTGCATCAAGAAACTACTCAAAGCTTTCCAAATCAAGAGAGATAGTGAGTATTCAAATAGATATAAAAGAGAACATTCAAAGAAGATAATCAATTAGAGAGTATATATCTTGCCTTAACAATGTCACATCAATATTATCACAAAACATAAAAAATTGCATGATGAGTAATAAGCAGACTAGCATATATTATCACAAAACATATATAAAAATAGACTGGGAATCCATACATTCCATACCAAGGGCATGAGGACTAAAAACTCAGTGCCAAAAAATATAGTTTTGTATAGTAGGACTAAAGCCTTAATGCATGGCAGGATGACTAAAACCACAATACCCAAAATATAGTATATTGCAAACAAAAATCTCAGTGCATTAGTAGGAGGACTAAAACCTCATTGCCTAAAATAATTATGGTATCACTACTTATAGTTATCACTAGTCAATCAATCCTGCAAATAGGATAGGCAAGATAAAGTATAGTCATGATCAAATAAGGAATGAGAATATCCAACTGATATCAAATGGGGTCAAAGGATTCATAAATAATTATTCAACCATATCATAAGACCATAGAAAGTCCACCACTTGAAAGTTAGTGTCTAATTTAGTTTAATATCTCAAATTAGGTTATCCACGTGGAATAGTATAACAACATACAACTTAGAATCCAATAAGCATATATAACTAAATAGGGAGATTAGAGGATCAACATCAACATATAATCACTAATATGAGTTAACGTCTCAAAAGAGATACAAAGGTTAGGTCAATTGCTCAATATTATTAATGAGAAGCAACATACCTCATGTCCAATCTATCAAGATCCAAGCTAAACCCAAGATTTACATTAGGGTTCCTAGCCACTTATTAAATATATATATATATATATATGGAAACTGGGTTAAGTTCACGTTAGTTACATAAATATCAAAATTCACCTTCTTATCATTAGTGAATTAGGTTATCCAAATGAAACCATCTTGTAGATTATGTTTTATGATGTTCATAGCATATTTTAATTATTTTTTCTGACTTACAAATTATTAGATGTGAGTTTTAGAAAATCTAGCCAATTAGATAAATCTAGAAAAATCATATAATAATTATATATGATGTAGGTGATGAAAAATTATACCATCAGATGGGCAAAAATTTCCTTATTCCAAAACATATTTCATTTTTATTTTTGGACCAACAAATATATAATTATGAAATTTAGAGATCAATAAGATTTATTGAAATTCAAATTGAGTTCAAATAAGTAATTATGGGTATCAAATGCATATAATTTTAAAACATATGCATGATAGGACTAAAGTGTTAGAACACTAGATCAGATCCATGTAGCTCAAATAGATGAAGAGTGCAAAATGACTAAAACATCCTGATAAACAAAACAAACCAAAGACCGACGTGGGGGCAGTCAAAGGATACTGGTCCTATGATTCTTCCCCCATCGATGCTAAGAAGTTGCACCTGTAGAGTGAGCAAGCAAGGATGTAAATGACCAAAATCCATTGAGCCCAAGATGCAAAGGTTCTCATCAACTTTATCATCTACTAACAAACTCAGGGATCCCAAACTCGGGTCCAAAGATTGTAGAACGGCGAATGAAAGTTTTCCTTCACAGTTGGCCAGAGAAACAAAATTGGAATGGTAGAAGGGAGTAAAGAAAACAAAATTTATTGTAAGGTTTCATCCAAGCAACCACTTTGAAGTCGATGATGCAAGAACTGAGCAAAACAAAAACCATATGACATGAAATTGCTAATTTGTTTTCAGTAAAGAAATAAGGAAGTAAAAAGAGGGAAAAGTTGTAAGAATTTCAGATAGAAAAATCAGGTGGCCTCAAAGCTTGCTGATAGAACATGGAGAGATTTTGAAAAATAGAGAAATCAGGTGGCCACAGAGCTTGGTGATAGCACATGGAGAGATTTAGAAAAATTCCTATCCGTCTACACAGCGAGGAGCATCCTGGCAATCCTTAGTCAGGTCAGGGGCAAGATGGAGTTTGATGTATTTACTCCAAGGGGATTGGGGCACACCCTCTCTAGAGAATGACCATGAAGTCAACATGATGATTTTGGAAGTGTTTCCCATGGGTCCAATGGCCTGGGATTGTGAGGAAAAGGAAGGAAGGGGTAATAGGGAGGAATAGGGGAATATTCAGGGGGCAGCTTGGGCATGGATGTGATGAAACTCTAGGATATATATAGTCATTGGCTTTGTAAGGAGGTAAGGAAAGTGAGGGAGAAAGATTCATGTGGAAACATTGAGTGAGGAGTGAAAATTGGGAGAGAAAATCACAAAAAGTGGTGTTCGAGAGTCAATGAAACAGGCAACCTTCTAAAGATGGAAGAAGATGCCCACACCACAAGATCATAATCATATGGATGGGAAGAATCCACATTATAGGATAGAGAACATGATAGGAATATAATTCATGCTTTAAGGAAATGGGACTAATGAATTGAGTGACATATAAATCTCCATACTAATAAAGCAAAAATGATAGTTTCATACAATTTAGGAATGTATATATTAAGTTTACCTTTACAATTATACTGGGATAGCTAGGATTATCCTATAGGGTTCAAATTTGGTATCTTGGCTAATTGGGATCCAAGGAAACTAATTTTGAGATTATATTTCACCTTTAAAAGTTTCTTTTATAAGTTATAATACAATGAGGGTTTAGGTTCATTATCTTTAAATTTATTGTTATATTACATCGATCTTTATCATCAATATCCATTAATTAGAGCACTATTAACTTCCCATTGCTATGAATATAGTTATCTTATATTATTATGCATGCATTAGGTTTTTTGCCCAGTTACCAATTAATTTCATTAATACTAGTGTTAACTTATTTAGGATCATGTTATTCTTATCCTTTTATATTAAATTCCCACATTCCACCTCATATGCTAGGCAGAAACTTCCTCTATTTAGCCTATAGGTGTAATTAATGTTCATTTAGGTACATACTAAGGCATTAGGGTATATATATATCCTTTTTTGGCTAGGACTAAAGTTCTAAGCATACTAAACTCCTACCTATGGGATTAGGGTTTCTAGAGTCAAGATGCTAGATTTCGTATGTTACACCCCCTCTCTCCTTGACTGTCATGACAACTCAATAAATCCTCTATTGGACGTGAGAGGTCTTTCTGAATCATTTGATCATTTACTCAACCATAACACTACTATAACCAATAAAACCCTACAATTCCACAAATCATGTTCTTTGTCCCCAAATATTAGATCCCACCCAAACACACACACACATATAGGGTAGCGATCTAGTGAGAAACATTCTACGGTGAGAGCACGAGAGACATTTGAATAACTATAAAGTTGGAGATTATTTTCAATGTCCAACCTTATAGATGGGAAGAACATCATTACATTTACCTTCATACAAAAAATCATCACAATCGGATATCGTTTACATCTTCATATATACAATATACACATTTTACATCCAACAGTCAGCCTAAAACTCAATATTGAGCGTTGAAAAGTATTTGCTTATTGTGCATGCAATACAAGTCCTATGATGATGAGATTTTGTGTAAACATGACTAATAGGGTATATTTCCAATCCATACGGTTAGATTATGAAAATTTGATCATTGTGCAAAGTTATTCAAATGCCTCTCATGCTCTCACCAAGATATGTTTCTCACTGGATCATTTTCCTATATATATATATATATATAAATATATATATATATATATATATGAGTTAGTATTAGTTTCCCGTGTGGGTAACATCTTTAGGCTACCCGGTAGCAGTTCCGGAGCGGAGAAAAATGGGAAAAAAGAGACCGGCTACCCGGCAGCAGTTGCGGAGCGGAGAAAAGCAGAAAAAAAGAGACCGGCGCGTGGAGAGAGCTACTCGCAAACCCCAGATCGTCGCCGTCCCCACTGAATCAAACCCCCAGTTTGTCGCGCCGTCCCCATAAAAGCAAAACCCCAGATCGTCACCCTCCCATTCTCACGCACTTCCTCCTCCCTCATAAACTCCTCCAATCGCTCCTTCATCCACTCGTGGAGATGACGAGGACGAAGAAAGCGTCATGGAAATCGGCGATTATGCCTCTGTGGAGGAAGAACAGACAGACGATGGTAACTATAGATGACGACGATGACTTGGAAACGCAACAGTTTCAAGCCGACGAGCAAATGGACAAACAGGGAGAAGAAGCGGATAAATCAGCATCGCCGGCGGAAAGGGAAATACACAACCAAACTACTCCGACAACCCCGAAAGAGGATAAGAAAGAGGCTACCAAGGATGCAGAAGCGGAAAAAGAGGGGAAAGAAGAAGCTGCGGGAATGGAGAAGGGTCTTGCTACTGAGACTCCTCAGACAACTAAGACACAGAAGAAAGGCAGAAAAATAGGGGTTACAACTCCCCCATGGATCAAACCTCAATCAAAAAGTGCAAAGCACAGTAATGTTGCTACTGCTGGTCGTGGAGTCAACAGAGCAGCTGAGAAGAAAGAATCTACGCACAGCAAAGCGGGAAAATTTGAACAATAAGGTAATGCTCGAGTAACTATTACATAATGCTTGAGTAACCGAGAGTAATGCTTGAGTAACCGAGATTAATGCTTGAGTAACTGATAGTAATGTTTGAGTAACTAAAATTAATGCTTGAGTAACTATTACGAAATGCTTGAGTAACAGACATTAATGTTGAGTAACCGAGATTAATGCTTGAGTAACTATTACAGAATGTTTGAGTAACCGAGAATAATGCTTGAGTAACCGAGATTTATGCTCAAGTAACTATCACATAATGCTTGAGTAACCGATATTAATGCTTGAGTAACCAAGAGTAATGCTTGAGCAACTGAAATTTATGATTGAGTAACTATTACATTATGCTTGAGTAACCGAGAGTAATGCTTGAGTAACCGAGAGTAATGCTTGAGTAACTGAAATTTATGCTCGAGTAACTATCACATATTGCTTGAGTGACCGATAGTAGTGCTTGAGTAACCGATAGTAATGCTTGAGTTACTCAACCATTACGTTGATTGTTAATTCGAGTACCTGAAAAAAGCCTGCGAGTAACTGGAAAAGGACTGCGAGTAACTGAACAATACACTTAATGGTTGAGTAACTGAACTGGGATATTAATGCTTGAGTAACCGAGAGTAATGTTTGAGTAACTGAAATTTATGCTTGAGTAACTATTACATAATGCTTGAGTAACTGAGAGTAATGTTTGAGGAACCGATAATAAGCTATAAAACAATATTGTTAAGCTAACTACTACATTCTTGAAATAACTTTATTCGTATGCAGGAGAAGAAAGCAAAGGGGATGAGGAGAGTACAACTGCAAGTCAGAAACAGAAACAGACAGAAAAGGATAAAGAGAAAGGTAAGATTGTATGGATTTGTAATAGTTTTAATTTTCAGTTACTTACAGTTTATTAAATAGCTTTTACAAAATAAACAATGAACTCTAACGATAAATTTTGATATGTTTGCAGTGGGAGTAAATAGACTGTACCACAGGTGCTCCTTAAAGAGCTACAACAATACCAGCAAGAGCATGGTTTATATAAAGGAACAACTTATGATGCTCAGCTCAACAGCCTTTGCAAACCTCGTAAATATGCCAAATCTTGCGGTTGACATAGGCTTGTTAGAGGATTTAATAGATAGATATGTCAATGAAGACATATTTCTGCTGGCCGACGGAGAGGAAAGAAGGATGACAGTAGATGACGTGGGGATAATTCTAGGTATCCCCATCAAAGGTATAGAAATAACACAAAGAAAAGATTCTGCCATAGTAAAGTCGATATGGCAAGAGTTTGCGAAGGCGACTTGTAAAAATAGAAATGAAGGTGAGACCTCAAAGAAGTTGAGAGAAAAAGATGTCCTGCATAAGGACAACTTAATAAAACTTTGGCAAGAATATGCCAAGACCAACAATCCAGCGGACAATACAAATATGTGTCGTACGTGGATGTTGCACCTGCTGGCAACATTCCTAATCCCAGACACTAGCTATTGCACACCAATCTACATTATCCACTACCTAGATGATGTCACTCCCACTGGGCAGATGAACTGGGCAAAGCTGGTGCATGGGAGTATCTTCAAGAATATGAAGATGATGAAGGAGAATGTCCAGCTAAGAAGGAAAGGAGAGAAAGGGGCTAAGAACACCCTGTACACAACAGGCTGTGTCATGTGCCTATGCGTAAGTGAATAAAATCATATTCAACTACATTGATACAATATTGACTATGGGGGGGGCAGTTACATATGCATTATATTTTCTATATATTACATGCAGGTTTGGGCATATGAGATGACAAAGATGGCAAAGCCAACATTCCTTGACTCCAAGCCAAGGATAAAGAAGTGGGCTGCGCCGATCGAGAAATTGATGGAATTAGTGACAGTGGACCCTAAGGATGTCAGATTATCTAATCTTTGTTACAAAATCTAATATACAACATGATCATACATGTTTCATTTTGTGACACATTATTTTTTTTATATGTTGGACAGGTATGTCAAATGATAGTGGTAGACCAGGGAGATGATTGGCAGGCTGCAAAATCATCGAATGACATGCCAGAAAAAAGTACGCCAACAACCACTGAGGCACCAGCAAAACCAATCATCGAAGAGGGAGACACTATTGACACCTCCACCCTGGAGACAAGAATCAAAATGTTGGAGGAGGAGCTCAAAATACATAAGGAGATATGCACAAGAATAAGTGTTGAGAAATTCACAGAGCTGCAATTGGAGAATAAAAGGCTAGAAGAAAGAATAGCCAAGTTAGAAGAAGAGAATAAAAATCTAAAAAGAAAGTGGGAAGATGAGGGTGACAAATCACAGTCACCTGGAAGTGGATTCCAAGAATTTGTAGAGGGTTTTGTCTCGGTGAATGTAGATGAACCGAAAGACACACCGACAAAGGATGTCAACCCACCGACAAAACGAAGAAGGCTAACCCTCAGAAGAAAATACGTGGAATCAGAAGATGACAGTGAGGACGGGAAAACTGCTAATGAAGAGGAGAACAAAGAAACAAAAGACAATAGTTCTGCACAACCAAAGTCTGCAGAAGATGCAGACCAAAAGAAAAAAGAAGAAGAGGAGAAAAAAGAAACAAAGGACAACAATTCTGAACAACAAAAGTCTGCAGAAGATGCAGACCAAAAGAAACAAGAAGAAGGGAGCAAACAGCCGGATAAGATAGTAGAAGAAGAAGGGCAGAAGAAGCCCTGAAGAAGATTGAAGAAGAAGACGATGGAAGAACTAAAGATAGGAAGCATAGAGAAAAATGTGAAAAAAAGAAGGGAGGAAAAGGTAAGTTTCATCTCCTTTCAAGTATATCATAACTGCAAGTAATGCTTGAGTAACTGAACCTAAAGCTTGAGTAACTGAACCTAATGCTTGAGTAACTGCACGTAAGGCTTGAGTAACTGCACGTAAGGCTTGAGTAACTGAATATAATGCTCGAGTAACTGAACATAATGAATGAGTAACTGGATGTAATGCTTGAGTAACTGAACATAATGAATGAGTAACCGAGAGTAATGCTTGAGTAACTGATAGAAATGCTTAAATAACTTGGGAAAAATGAAGATTGATTCTAATATGGATTTCTCTATTGTTGTTGACAGCACAAGATGTCAAACTTCATAGGTTTTAAACATTTCAAAACAAAAGAAGCCAAAGAAATTGTCCATCACTTCATGGACAACATAGAAAAAATGTAAGAGAATTGGTTATTGTCAAATGTAAAATGATAAAACATTAATGTTTCAATATCCAACTCGTATGTATAACATCTATAAAAATAATTGGCAGGTCAAAACGAGAATGGAAATTCAGTGAAGACACTTGGTGCACGGGGTTGGACCTCGCCGCCCTCCTATACAAGGATCAAATGACACAATCACCTGTAAGAAACAAGAACGTAGTGTAACTCTTTGAAATAGATAATTTAGATTGCTAAACTGATAAAGCTTTTGGTTTTATTCAGGTTCTCGACTGCTTTGTACAGATGCTCAAGGAGAGCACAAGCAAGCGGAGGAAGAAGGGATTGACGTGGCACTGCATGAGCACTTATGCTCCGGTAAGACAAATAAACTTTGTATACAAATTTACATGAAATTACAATATATAAACACAAACTGAAACTTATAGATGTGGTTTTTAAACTCTACATTTGCAGCAAAAGCTATCATTTAATATTGAGGACATCACCTTGGAGCAGATAGACATGCTATCTCCACAATTCAATGTTCTAATGAAAGATTGGGACGCAATGGACTCGGTGTTCATAATACTAAACAACGACAACCACTGGCACTTGTACGAAGCAAGTTTCAGGGATGGAGCACACCGGTCCTATAATTCAATGAGTTGGAGTAGCAACTCAAGAAAGGAATTCAATAGATGGGTAAGTGATCTATAAAAATTAAGTCTATTATAAGTGGATTGAAAGGATTAATGATCTTTAATTGATGATGAATAAATGTCTTGTTTTTTTAATGCATGTGGGTATAGTGCACGACTTCTTTAGGGGTGCACCTGAAAAGGGAAGCCAATTTTCGCAGTGGAGACGGGATTACCCGATCTGCCCACAGCAGGAAGAAGACTCACTTGATTGTGGGATCTTCGTCATGAAGTACCTAGAGTGCCTAGTAAATTGTAAACCTATGGACTTCACCTGCAAAGACATACCATCAATAAGGGCTGATATTTTTCAACGAATGATGACAAGGGGGCAGCTGCAGCCTCTAAGAGATGATGAAAAAGCTGAAATCAAAGAGATCAAAGAAGGTATATCTACTGATAACAATGGAGGAGAAGCTGAAGCTGATAAACAACCAGAAACAAAAAAGAATGAAGAAACAACAAGTGTATAGCTGCTATTGTATAAGCTGTTGTTCAGTTACTCGCTGTTGTATAAGCTGTGTATATCTGAATGTACAGCTGCTATTGAATGTACATCTGTTAAAAGGCTGAATTTACAACTGATCTTAATGTACATTTGATCTTGATGTACATGTCATCTTGAACATATATTGATTTTGCCCTTATATTTTGGCTAAATGTACATCTGATTATAATGAATTATTTATTAGTGTGCTGCAAAAAGACTGAATGTACAACTGATCTTGAATGCTTCGATTACATTTATGGTGTGAATGCTTATGTTCTTGAATGCTTTAGATAACTTTATGCTTTGAATGCTTATGTACATCTTGAAACTACTACGAGTAACTGAGCTGAAAGTAACAGAATGCTTGAGTAATGCTTGAACAACCGACAGTAATGATTGAAAGTAACTGAACAAACAATGCAAGTAACTGTCACAACCACTCCGGGTAACTGGAAAAACACTGTGAGTAACTAAAAAACCACTGCGAGTAACTGAAGAAAACTCGCGAGTAACTGGAAAAATGTTGCGAGTACTGGAACAACCCTGCGAGTAACTGAACAACCGCTCCGAATAACTGAACAAACACTGTGAGTAACTGAACCAACACTGCGAGTAACTGAACCAACGCTGCGAGTAACTGAACCAACGCTGCGAGTAACTGTATCAACACTGTGAGTAACTGAACAACCGTGCGAGTAACTGAACCACCGCTCCGAGTAACTGAACAAACGCTGCGAGTAACTGAAAAAACCCTGCGAGTAACTGAACCAACGCTGCGAGTAACTGTATCAACCCTGTGAGTAACTGAACAACCGTGCGAGTAACTGAACAACCGCTCCGAGTAACTGAACAAACGCTGCGAGTAACTGAACCAACGCTGCGAGTAACTGAACCAACGCTGTGAGTAACTGAACCAACGTTGCGAGTAACTGTATCAACACTGTGAGTAACTGAACAACCGTGCGAGTAACTAAACAATAACGCTGCAAGTAACTATTACAGTATTGTCACAGTTACTCACAGGTTTGTGACAGTTACTCGTAGTGTTTGTTCAGTTACTCAACCATTACTTGCAGTGTTCAATTACTCACAGGCTTGTTTCAGTTACTCACATGCTTTTTTCAGTTACTCGCATTGTTTGTTCAGTTACTCGCAGGGTTGTGCCAGTTACTCGCAATGTTTTCATAGTTACTCTAACTACTATTACAGTTACTCACATGGTTTTTTCAGTTACTCGCATTATTGTCACAGTTACTCACAGGGTTTTTTCAGTTACTCGCATTATTGTCACAGTTACTCACAGTATTGTCACCGTTACTCACAGTGTTTTTTTCAGTTACTCGTAGTCATTTTTCAGTTACTCGCAGTGTTTTTTCAGTTACTCTAGGGTTGTGACAGTTACTCACATGGTTTTTTCAGTTACTCAACCATTACTCTCAGTTACTCAAGAATTAATTTCAGTTACTCAAGCATTACTTTTCAGTTACTCAAGCATTCTGTTACTTTCAATTCAGTTACTCGCATGGTTGTATCGGTTACGAGTTCATCTCTTTTATCTGTCAATGAGTTCTTATATAGATACTTTTTTTTGGAATAGAATACTTATTTTCGTATTCATACAGTTACTTATAAGATGTCCCTATTACTCTGTGTTCCATACATATTATTTTTGTGATACGTGTTTTATCTTCCTCTGTTAGTGTTACATTTATAAAGTATATTGAATCACAACTGTGCGAGTAACTGAACAACCGCTCCAAGTAACTGAACAAACGCTGCGAGTAACTGAACCAACGCTGCGAGTAACTGAACCAACGCTGTGAGTAACTGAACCAACGCTGCGAGTAACTGTATCAACCCTGCGAGTAACTGAACAACCGTGCGAGTAACTAAACAATAACGCTGCGAGTAACTGAACAACAAAAAGGTATTGGCGACAACCATACGAGTAACTGAACCCTATGCGAGTAACTAGACAACCATGTGAGTTACATAAGCTCAAGGAGAGCACAAGCAAGATTACAACATTCAATATTACACCATTCAAAACACTACAACTAAACATTCAAGATTACAACATTCAAAACATAAAACGTTATATATTATACAACCAGATCAACTATAAAGAAGGTCCATCAACTGAACTTAAAATACAGAAAAATACAGCCGATCTAACTGAGCTGCTATATATTATACAACCAAATCAACTATAAAGAAGGTCCATCAACTGAACTTAAAATACAAAAAAATACAACCGATCTAACTGAGCTGCTATATATTATACAACCAGATCAACTATAAAACGTTAAGATCTTATGCGTTGGACTTAGCCACTGTGTTTTGTTTATTTGAAGACCATGATACACAGGTGCAGCCTAGAAAGACTATCGATTCAGAAAGATCAACTATATAACATTCAAGATTACACCATTCAAGATTACACCATTCAAAACACTACAGCTAAACATTCAAGATTACAACATTCAAAACATAAAATGTTATATATTATACAACCAGATCAACTATAAAGAAGGTCCATCAACTAACCTTAAAATACAAAAAATACAGCCAGATCGGCTATAAAGAAGATCCATCAACTGAACATAAAAATCAAATAGCTCAGGGGGTCGGATCCATCCCTGGCGATACCTATTTGTGAAAGGAACGCTGGACAGATGAAGAAGTGTCTTCTGCAGATGTTGAGGTGTCTGTTGTTGTGGATGAGTCAACCTGAATGGGATTTACAGCTGATCCCGGTGCTGCTTGGTATATGTCCCTAACGAAGAGTTGATCTGCAGAGTCCTCTGATCCAGAGTATACTTCGTGGCCAGGCATTCTGAAGAGCGGAATAAGCTCAGTTGGTGTTTCTAAGAACTGATCTGTGATCCATGCTGTGATGGTCTGGTGATCAGTTGGCTTGAGGTAGATGATCCAACCTTTGCGAAGACTGAGCTGTGCGATCATCCTTTTCCAGCCCTTAGCAGTTGAAAGTGACCCATTTTTATTCTGCATAAGGGTTATCTGGAAAGACTGGTTTCCGATTAGGAAGGTGGTCTTGCCTGGTTTGATGTGAAAATGGAGATGGTTCCATTCTATAGGAAGTAGAATGGATTCCACTGTCTTGTCATCAATTGTGTAGTTGATTGGCTGGATGAATGGCTCCATGGTAGGCTGTGAAGAAATGTTAAAGGGGATTTGAGGAGATGGTCAAAGGGGGTGCTACTGAAATGTTAATGGGGCTGTCGGTATTTCTTCTGTAAAACTATACCTTCTGTAAACTGTAGCAGTCGCGGATGAAGAAGAGGTGTCTGTCGAGGGTGCCGTGGAGGATGGAGATGTTAAAGATCTGAAAGCCCCCCACTGTGTTGTAAACCGTAGCAGTCACAGATGAAGAAGAGATGGACGTCGAGGGTGCCGTTGAGGATGGAGATGTTGAAGATCTTAAAGCCCCCTGCTGTATTGTTGGTGCTGCAAATATGTGCAGCAGTGAGGATTATAATAACTGTAATCGACTATAGTAATTTATATGGTGATGCTTGTTGTGTGTGCTTTGTTTATAGTGGAACTAGTTAGCAATGAATATTCTTGAGTAATTGGGTGTTGATTCCCTTTCCTCCTTGCAAGTGGTGGTGCTCGTTACATATACACAATTCTTGTTGGAACTAGGAGACGATTCCTTTCTGAGGATTGAGGTGGTGATGCTTGTTCTCATGTAAACATGAGTGGTGCTTCTCATTACTTACAATAAATGATTATGGGAGTCTAGAGGTGATGCCTTTACCAATGTAACTGGGTGGTGATGCCCGCTACTTCTTTATTGTTGAGTTGGGATGGAGATGCCTCTCTCTTTCCTTGGATGGTGATGCTAGTTGTTTAAGGTGGTGATGTATATTTTATTTTATATTGTCTGGTGATACCCATTAGTTTTTGTAGTGATGCCATGCATGAACATGTTGCTTATTTTTAAAACTTTTCTTAATAAATTGCATGCCATACATAGTTGTGAATTGTTTTGTATGGGAAGATTTGAGTTGTGAATTGTTTTGTACGGGAAGATTTGACTTTACTCCCTTACAATTCAAATGTTGTGAATAATTCTCTTGACACCCATTTGGATGAGTTCTTTGGCTCTCTTTTGACAAGGGCCTTACATGTTACTTATATCCCTTTTCATTTATATCTCCCACTTATGCACACACTAACTTTATATAAACCTTTTCATTATTTCTTATTTAGTAGGTTTATGCTTCATACACCTTAAATAGAGGATCACGATGAGTTGACCATGTTGACCAAGACCTACACAGTGTAAATGTTTCCTCAGGAGTTAGAGTTGAAAGGTTGGATTACCCTCTGCATATAACATTAGTTTGTTATATCAATTTATTTTATATGTCCATTTATGAGGGTGATCAATCATATACTACTCAAAATATTTCTGTTGTGAT
>OY856414.1:14650000-14765000 GCA_963693085.1 Alisma plantago-aquatica | reverse complement strand
TCAACGGATTAGATTTTCAAAAAAAATATTGCATCATGAAAAGCTACTTGAGTGTATTCTGCTCCGGATACACTCGAGTGTATTCTAGCCTAACTCTATATATATATATATATATATATATATATATATATATATATATATATATATATATATATATATATATATATATATATATATATATATATATATATATACGTATATATATATGTATATGTATGTATATATATACGTATATATATATGTATATGTATATATATATATACGTATATATATGTATATGTATATATATATATATACGTATATATATATGTATATGTATATATATATATATATATGTATATGTATATATATATATATATTTGTATATATATATATATATATATATATATGTATATATATATATATATTTGTATATATATATATATATGTATATATATATATGGAGTCAAGCTAGAATACACTCGAGTGTACGGATCGCACGAATACACTCAAATGTGTTTGCATATCAAGACTATTTTTTGCAAAATGTAAATCGTTGATCTTCACCGTCATACTATAACTAGGCTACATACAAATTTTGAGCCCATTTGGATGAGTTTAAGTCACTCATCCAAGGGCAACAAAATCGACGCGCGAAACTAATTTGAAATGCATAATTTTTGCGGTCTTCATAACATGAGCTATACATATCCAAATGTGCTCAAATTTTGCGTATGAGTTGTTCACGAGATGTTTAAGAAGATCAACGGATTAGATTTTAAAAAAATATATTGCATCATGAAAAACTACTTGAGTGTATTCCGCTCCGGATACACTCGAGTGTATTCTAGCCTGACTCATATAATATATATATATATATATATATATATATGTATGTATGTATGTATGTATATTGTAGCTAAAATATATATAAGTATATTGTAGTTCAAATATATATATATATAAGCTCAAATATACATATATGTATATATAAAAGCTCAAATATACATATATGTGTATATAAAAGCTCAAATATACATATATGTATTACATGTATACACACACACACATACATACATACATATATATATATATATAGAGAGAGAGAGAGAGAGAGTCAGGCTAGAATACACTCGAGTGTATCCGGAGCGGAATACACTCAAGTAGTTTTTCATGATGCAATATTTTTTTTGAAAATATAATCCGTTGATCTTCTTGAACATCTCGTGAACAGCTTATATATAAAATTTGAGCCCATTTGGATATGTATATCTCATGTTATGAAGACCACAAAAATTATACATTTCAAATTAGTTTTGTGCGTCAATTTTGTTGCCCTTGGATGAGTGACTTACACTCAACCAAATGGGCTCAAAATTTGTATGTAGCCTAGTTATAGTATGATAATGAAGATCAACGGTTTACATTTTGCAAAAAATAGTCTTGATATGCAAACACACTTGAGTGTATTTGTGTGATCCGTACACTCGAGTGTATTCTAGCTTGACTATATATATATATATATATATATATATATATATATATATATATATATATATATATATATATATATATATATATATCATGTAAGAGACACTTACCCATGTGAGGATGCGAGAACTAAACTTCCACCACTCATTTAAAATGGCAGTCGTGTACCTGTGTTTCTCTGCCATGAAAAGACATTATATATCCAATAAAATATCCATATCCATGATCTATCAGCCACCCCACTCCTATTGTCATCTAGTATCCCAGCTTTGAGTCGTGTACATGTGTTTCTTGTTGACTCAAGGTCAATTAGGTCAATGTTGACTCACGTCTAAATTGACTAAACCCATGTTTTGATGATGACTAACCATTCCACATATTGGTGTCTAATGCTTCTACTTGAGTGATTTCAGATTAGGTATAGACACTCCAATTGCCCTAACTTGCGCATCTCAAATTGGAGAAAAGACAAGTCAAAGTCAATACAAGTGCACGTTTTTGTAATATGATGTATATCCATTAGAATCATGTTGTAAATCACTTGTAATGATTGTATGACTTGTAATTAAGCTTAGAAAAATATCAGGAACACTTAGATCGAATATTAGAGCACTTTAGATGCATCTTTGAAAATCAATTACAGGCACTTGGTCGGTCGAGTTTCCCACCCTGAAACTCGACCGATCAACCTTGGTCGATTTTCTGAAGATTGCATCGGTCGAGTTGTGCACTCACAGAACTCGACCGATTGGGTAGTAGGTCATTTCCAGTTGAAATGGTCGGTCGAGTTTTCTCAGGACAAACTCGACCGATCCTTTGAACATCGGTTTGCCTCCTACTTGATCGGTCGAGTTACACCCATTATAACTCGACCGATTGCACTGTACGGAAAAGTGCAGAAAAGTGTTTCTAGCCGTTGTGGAGTTGCAACAAGTGAAAATAGATCCGTTGCAAGCCACAAAACGGCTAGTTTTCGTTCACAAGTGTTCCCAAAGGCTAAGAGGCATCCCCAGCTATAAATAGGACCCCTTGGGCTTCATTCCAAGGTTGAGCATTCATTGCAAACTCTTTGTGAGGTTCCTTTTCTATAGTTGAGTGCTTCCTACAACCTCCTCTCTCTCTCTAAGCTTAATCACTTGCTACATCCATTAGAGTGAGTAGGAAATCTGTAAGAGAGCTAGTCCTACATGTATATCTTGTGAGGCTCTCACTTCCACTACCTCCACTTCTCTCATTTGCAATCATGAAGATGAAGGTTCTCTCTCTTGTCCAAGAGAGGTGAAGAAGAACAAGGGAAGGAGTCCCTTGGTGAAGATCAAGGCAGAAGACTTGGAGCTAGAGTGGGTAAGCCCTTGGAGAAGGCAAAAGACTCAAGCTCAAGTAGGTAAGACCTTGGTGGAAGCTTCTCCGAGTGAAGGTGAAGTCAAAGGCGGAAGATCCAAGAAGAGTGGGTAATTCCTACAAGGCCGAAGACTTGTGCAAGAGTGGGTAAGTCCTTGGAGAAGGCCGAAGACTCTTGCAAAGTGGGTAAGTCCTTGGTAAGGTTGAAGACTCTTTGTATTGGATAGGTAAGTCCTTTGTTGGTCATGTATTGTAAGTCTTATAAGTGAATATAAGAGTGCAATTGTTGGAAGTCCTAGAGGTTGACCTCTCTAGGCAAGTGGACTGACACACTTCTAGTTTGAAGTGTGGAACCACTCTAAATAGCTTGTCTAATTGGTGCATGTTCAATCTCTCTCCCTTGCTATGTATGTTTTAGTTGCACTCAAATTACCTATTTAGCAACCTTATCTTGTCATATATCTTGAAGGTTTAATGAATTTTGTTTAAGTGCTTTCAGCTCTATTCACCCCCCCTCTAGAGCATCTAATCACCCATCTAGGATCCAACAATCTGCTATGAAAAGACATTATATATCTAATCAAATATCCATATCCATGATCTATCATCCACCCAACACATATTGTCGTCTAGTACCCAACTTTGTCTTCTTATATTCTCCACTCTCACCTCTTCGACATTCTCGCTGGAGCGTGTATGATAGGATAATTAAGTAAATATTAAAATTGTGTTTCTGCACATGATTTGCCATTTATACAGTGAGAGTTGCAAGTTATGTTCAATCGATACTCCCTTAGTTTATATCTTGTGCATCCATATCAGCTAGCACCTTCTCATGCTATACCTTCTCGTGCTAGCTCAAATAGATGCACGAGATATAAACTAATGAGTATCGATCAAATTTAACTTGCAACTCCACTATATAAACGACAAATCACGTGCACAAACAGATTTTTATATTTACTTTATCATCCTATCATACATGCTCCAGCGAGAATGTTGAAGCGATGAGAGCGGAGAATAAAAGAAAACAAAGTTGGGATACTAGATGACAATAGGAGTGGGGTGAATCAGTGTTCACAAAATCGGCCAAATAATCAGTTCGGCAGGTCTGTCGCTCCGCATATGCATAATCGGTCCATCACCGAATAATCGGCCGATTAATCGCCGATTTTCAAAATCCAATGGTTGTAATACTTTTTTTACAATAATTTTTTCTAAACCTAGTATTGGTCATTACAACTACATTCTCTTCCCCCTCTTCACATATTTGATCTTCTCCCCATGTTTTCTCGATAAGTATATATTTTGATGTTAATTGAATTGATACAGGTTTAATTTTTTCTTCTTGGTGATGTTGCCTTCTCCAATATCATCAAAGTTTCTAATTACTTATTTACTGTAATATTAGTCTCTAGCTAATTGTTATTGTTAGCTACTCCACATTGAGTATTGATTTAGATGCATATTCTTTATATTGATTACTTAGATATAGTTCATTTTGTTTGTATCTATGTTTAGTTATTGTTAGAGAGTATTAGCCTATTTAGTTAATAGGTTAATTAGTCTATTATGTACATGGACATGTTTGCCCAAGGCCCATTAGGGTTTAGTCTGCTTCCTTGTAATTGCATCCTCTCCTACATATATAGGACAGGGGTGTACATATCAATACAACATCAACAACAATTACAGTGTCCCACACACTATTAAACAATTACAATCCAATGAAGTTTAGCTCCCTACTTTTAGGACATGATTAGTCTCATATTACAATAAGATTCTACTCAAATTTTAGTTGTATATATGACTAAAACAAAACTTGTATATGGTCAATATACATAATATATGTATTTATATTCGTAATTAAAAAAATCAAAATTGATTAAAACCAATTATTCTCTCGCTTATACCCCCGCATACCATTAAAACTCTATTCGGTACCATGCCCGCTCGTACACCAATTCTCGCTTTTCAAAACGCTGGGGTGGATGATAGATAATAGAGTAATAGACAGTAACAAAAGTCTCCAAATTTTACAAAAAAATCAATGACTTTTTGTGATTTTATAGGCTCCCGAAAGTTCACCACGATTAGTATGTCGGTCATCAATTTTTCACGACTTTTCACGATTTTTCCCACTTTTTCGTGATCTATACAACTTTTCATGATTCTTCGTGACTTTTCATGTTTTTTCACGATTTTTCTCTTTTAAGTCATTTGCTCTTTTTCTCATTAAACCATGTACACAGAACTCCTGATATACACTATACCTCCAACACCCCATTCTCTCGACAGTCCATTGTTATTGCAACTATTATGTAATCATTATTGACTTTTTCACTCAATAAGATTGTATGTCTAGTGATCTTAATAGTTACATTTGTATTTGATATATATGTATATATATATATATATATATATATATAGAGAGAGAGAGAGAGAGTCAGTACACTCGAGTGTACCGGAGGCACCGTACACCTCAGTCATTTTTAAAGATGCAATAACTTTTTGAAAAATCTAAACCGTTGATCTTCTTAAATATCTTAAGCACATACTATATAATAAATTTTAGCTCATTTGGACACTTATAGGTCGTGCATCTAAAGGATGCAAAACTCAGCCATTTCAAATTATTTTTGTGCGTCGATTTTGTTGCCCTTGGATGAGTGACTTACATTCATCCAAATGAGCTCAAATTTTGTATGTGGCCTATTATTGTAACCATTAAGATCAATGGATTAGATTTTAGAAAAACATGGTCTAGATAGGCAAACACCATTGGGGTGTACAACGTGATATGTACACTCGAGTGTATTCTAGCCTGACTCTATATAATATATATATATATATATATATATATATATATATATATATGTATATATATGTATATATATATATATATTATATATGTATGTATATATATATGTATATATATATATATATATTATATATGTATTTATACATATATATGTATATATATGCATGTATATATGTGTATCTATACGTATACATATACATATTTTCATATATGTATATATAAGTATATATATGTATATGTATATATGTGTATCTATATGTATACATATACATATATGTATATATATGAATATATAGCCGATTTATTCTCAATTATTTTCGAATAGTTGACCAAACTTTGGCTGAAATATATCGATCTTTTCACGAATTTTTCCGATTCTTTTCGAAATCTGATTTTTTTCCAGCCAGCCGAAAGGTTGCCGAATCCCGAATTTGTCACTATGATCATAAATATGGATATTTTATTAGATATATAATGTTTTTTCATGGCAGAGACGCAGGTACGCGACTGCAATTATAAAATGAGTGTAGGAAGTTTAGTTATCGCATCCTTGCATGGGTCAATGTCTCGAACATGACCGTTGCTCTCTCTATATATATGTGTGTGTGTACACATATATACGATAGCTCGTGTGTCGATTCCTCTTACTCTCGTCTTCAAAGTTATGATACAAAATTGATTCCCTCATTTGAAAAGTGAACTCCGACGGTTGGAGGCGCACGCTGGGAATCATTGCGTGAGGGGTCGTGCTCGCTAGCGTGATATTTCTTTAGGAAACACACGTCAAACACAGGTGAAGTTGTAGCCTTCCCGAGAATGCAAGTCGTATGCCAATTGACTCACCTTGTGAACGATCTCAATGGGCATTGTATCTTGAGATCACTCCCCTGTATGTGGCCTTTTTGAGAAATTTCTTCCAAATTTGGGGAGTCAAGTGCAGCAATACTGTTTACCCAATAAAAACTCTACATCTCGTTAACTTTGATCAGCAACCTTCTTTGCCTCGCATTACGCACGCGCAAGGAAGTCTTGGGCTTCTTCCACTAGGTCTGCACTCTGCTTGATATAACGGTAAGCAGTGAGGCAGCAAGTATCGTCATACTTCGCTACTTCAAGTGAAGTGAGCAGTTGTCGCTCAAGTAATATCTCGAAGGGACTCTTTCCAGTTGATGTAGATGATCGAACATTATAGCAATATTGGGCAAAGTGTTTTGCTGGTTCGCCATCACATAGTGGCGCAAGTACTCCTCAAACATGACATCAAGCCTTTCAGTATGTCCATCCATTTGCAGATGATTTTCTTTGGAGAGAAGCAAAGCTCGATTCCTCGCAACTTAAAGAGTGTTGTCTAAAACATTCATGTAAATTGTCGCTCACAATAATGCGAGAGAGTCCATAGTACTTCACATTATTTTGCAAGAACAAGTTGGCAAGCATCTCACTGAACACTCCTTTGCTGCAGGAACGAAGGTAGAGTACTTAGAAAGACATACTCTACACTTGAGGCAAACCGTTTATGAAATTTATACTAAGCACTCCCATGAACCTACGGGAATAGGCAAGGGTTGCAAAGTGCCTGATGTTTTCTTCCTCTGTCTTGTCTTGCTGGCACACTAAAAAAGTTTGCATATATAACTCCACATCTTCCTCGATCGTTGGCCAGTAGTAGCTAGACACAAGGAGCGCCAAGGTCTGCTCTTGGCCTGGATGCCTTGCCCACAAGGCATCGTGGGTATCTCAAAGCATCTCTGTGAATCTCGTTTGTCTTCGGGACAAAGGGTTGCCTACGCTTGGCATAGAGGACTCCAGCCTCAAGCTAGTGCTTCGAGATATTCCCTCCGGCACCTACTCCTGAAGCCAAAATGTGACAAGATCTTTGGAGAGTGACTTCATGAAGGCTCTCCAACAGATCACTTGTGATTGTTGTCACAACAGCAAGTCTTGGCTTGGGATTGATTTTGCGATTGAGTGCATCAGCCACTTGGTTTTCCTTACCCATCCAGTATTTGAGGTTGAACTCAAACTCCGTAAGAAATTCATTCCACCTTGCTTGCTTCGGAGTGAGCTTCTAGGTGGCAAAGCAAGCCGTTGCCACATTGTTAGTCTCCACAAGATAAAGAGTCGAGCAGATATTGTCGCCAGGTGTGCAAGCAGTGTATTAAAAAACAGCACAGGCGGACGCTTAATCGGCCAAGACCCCCATCCGCTTAATTTTGCCCTTAAGCGCCCGCTTCTTCGGTTTGAAGAAAAGAGTCTGCTTTTTTCCCGCTTCACCCGCTTTTTCCTGCTTTTTTGCCCGCTTTTTTCCCGCTTTTTTCCGCTTTTTGAAAAAAATGTTGTTGTAAGCATGTAATGATAATTAAATATATAATCCAAGTAGTATTGAGTATAATATATGAAGCTTGTATACATTATAAATGTTCTATGATATACCTAGTCCTACTTTAGAATGCAAACTCTGTATGTAAGTTGTATATAATAGGGTACTGATGTAATATATCCAAGTAAATATCGTATTACTCTATTATACTTCTAATGGTTTTACTGATTTTACTGATTTTCTTGCAGATTTCGTTCATTACTAATTGATACTACTGGTTAGTATTACTGATTTCCTTAGAAATATATTTTTTATATACACATACATGTAATTTTGTATGTAAATATATAAGATTTTAAGCATCCGCTTTTTCAAAAATTGCCCGCTTAATCGCCCGCCTGCCGCTTAATCGGCTACAAGGTCCCGTCCGCACGCCTCCCGCTTCACGCTTTTTAAAACATTGTGTGCAAGCAATGCAAAGACTTGTTGTTGAGACAACAATTGCAAGTGATATGTTGGGGAGACTTTGCAAAGTCACTTCCAAAGATTGTGTCACATTCCGGCTTCGGGAGAAGGTGCGGGAGGGAATATCTTAAAGGTACTAGCTTGAGGATGGAGTCATTTATGCCAAGGGCATGCAGACGACCCTTTGTCCCGAAGACAGGTGGGATTCGCAAAGAGTTACTTCGAGATACCCATGATGCCTTATGGGCGGAGCATCCAGGCCAAGAGAGAACCTTGGCGCTCCTTGCGTCAAGCTAGTACTACCAACGATGGAGGAATATGTGGAGCTATATGTGTGCACTTGCTGCCAATAAGACAAGGTAGAGAGGAGAACAAAATGGGAACTTTGCAACCCCTGCATGTTCCCGCCAACCTTCGGAGAGCTTAAGTATGGATTTCATAATTGGCTTGCCTCAAGTAAAGGGTATGTCTTCCATCTTTGTTGTCGTAAACCATTTTTCTAAGTACTCTACCTTCGTCCTTGCTCTAAAAGGAGTGTTCGACAAAGATGACTGCTAACGTGTTCTTACAAAATATTGCGAAGTACCGGGGACTCCCTCGCAATATTGTAAGCGACAGAGACCCGCTTTACAGAAAGGTTTTGGACAACACTCTTTAAATTGTTGGGAATCGAGTTCCGCTTCTCCACCGCAAATCATACGTAAACGAATGGGCAAACTGAATGGCTTAATGCCTTGCTTGAGGAGTACTAGCGCCACTATGTGATGGTGAACCAACAAAACTGGGTGGATTTACTACACTTCGCCCAGTATTTTTGTAATCTTCAATCATCTACATCAACTGGCAGAGCCCCTTTGAGATAGTACTTGCGCGACACGCTGCATACTGTTATGTCAAGTAGAGTACAGACCTGGTGGAAGAAGCCTAAGAGTTCCTTGTGCGTGCACAGCACAAGGCAAAGAAGGTTGCTAATCAAAGTCAGCGAGACGTAGAGTTCAAAATTGGGGAAATGGTATTATTCTGCTTGACTCCCCAACTTTAGAAGAAAATCCTCAAGAAGTATGCACACAAGGGATTGATCCCAAGGTACAATGGGCGCTTTGAGATCGTCTGCAAAGTGAGTCGATTGGTAATCAGACTTGCAATCCCGGAATGGCTGCAACTTCACGGATGTTCACGTGAGTTTCCTAAATAAATATCACACTGACGAGCACGACCCCTCAAACAATGATTCCCTATGTGCGCCTCCCGCCGTCAGAGTCAAGGAAGCATAAGTAATTTGAATTCCAAGGTTGAAGGCCAAAGTAAGAGGAATCAGCACACGAGCTATCTCGTCAAGTGGAAGGGTCTCCCTGATGCTGACGCTACTTGAGAGAAAGTTGGAGTACTATAGCAGTTCAAGGACATGATTGATGCCTACCACTCAAGCATTGATCCGACACGGATGTTGGTTTCCACCTAAGAAGCACGGACACGGGACACGGCAGTTTTCAGAAATATAGGACACGGACACGGTGTTGGATACGGCAATATATATACATATATACATACATATATTTACATAAATATATACAGTTAAAGACATATATGTATATAATTTATTTGTAAACACAACAAACTCCATAATTCTTAACAACAAGCAGAAACAACGATCACCATGATATCCACTTTATATTCACATTTGTATTCAAACCCACTATGTTGATGCTATAAAATTTAGCATACAAAATGATATATTAAAATCAAGAGGAAGGAGAGGGAAGCAGTTCCTAGAAAGGGAAGGAAGTTGCTTTCAGTGGCTGCTCTAGGTGTTGGTAGCTCCTGCTGCAAATGGCTCACAAAAGGCTGCTGCTTATGGTGGCTTTAGCTCCTAGTGGTTGTTGATGCAAAGGCTCCTAGTAGCAGCTCCATCTCTTTATGGTGGTTGCTTGCAGCAACTTCAGGACCTAGCTACTACTAGAAGCGGTTTCATATGTTATTTACGAGAACAACAACAATTAGAGGGTGAGGCTTGTTGGTCGCCTCTCGAGGGAAGGGATGAAGGTTTTAGTGAGGAGTTGGGTTTGGTTGAGGAGTCTACGGGGTTGGGTCTTATTTTCTCTTTTCATTTTAGTTAGATCTTATGTGGGTTGGGATGGTCGTGTCCACTAAGCGTCCTAGATGTGTCCACGCCGTGTCCAGCTTGCAAATAAAAAAAAATATGAAACTGGACACGTTGGAGGAGTGTTTGCCGCGTGTCCATGTGTGTCCAAGGCGTGTTCGAGTTGGACACGTGTCGGACACGGACACGGCAACCTCCGGGAAGTGTCTGTGCTTCCTAGGTTTCCACATGTGGGGAAGGTGTGTTACCCCTTTAATTCTCTAACGAGCAAGCATGGCCTCAGAAGGCTTGGTGTTGGGTTCACAACAATGGTCAAAGCTCACATTCAGCTAGGTGAAGCTCGAATGGAATTAGCCATAGCTCAAGGAAGCGCTAAGGAGTTGGTCCAAGCTCAGGTAGAGTTGGCCAAGCTCGAAAGCTAGCTCTGGCGTACAGTCAAGGCTGGGTCAGAGCTAAGCGCGGGTTGTTGTGGGGAAGTCGCATGATCAAGGGACCCAAACGACAGCAAAGTGAGCGGACAGACTCACTTGAAGGCTACAACTCTCTTTCAACATGGGCGAGAGCAAGCACAAGCGTAAGCAAGCCAGCGTGAGCCAGCACAAGCAAACACTAGCCAGCGAGCGGGCACGCAAGATGCTAACTACCTGTCGAAAGTTATTCGCGGGACGCGGGACCCGAGCGTGCAAGCAGCCTTATATGCTTGCAGGAGTGGCACACAGCGACGCTTGTGTGTCAGGCGCCACGCGAATAAGGCCCGACGCGGCAAGCGCTCACCTAGGGACTCGGTCAACAACTGAGATGACTTAGTTGCTGGAAGGAAACGTTGTGTTGAGAATAGCCTTATGTATCCGAACTGGCCCTTAGGCGGATTCGAATGTAACTATCCAAATGGTGGTTAGACATTAGCGCTCGATTGCCTTAGCCATTTCGACTATAAATTGGCAAGGGCCTGCGGCTTGTGCAGGTTCTTGCAACCCTTGTACTTTGTCCTTGAAATCAAGAAAGAAAAGTAGTTCCTTGAGCATTTTCCAACCCCTTTTAGTTTTGTCCCTTTGCTCCTAAGGCCGCGTGCCTAAGTCCTTTAGAGAGAAAGGTTGTCTCTCTCCTTGAGACCTCAATTCCGTGCATGATTACCAATTGCAGTAAGGCATGTCCGCGGCTCTTCCTTAGAGGAATTGATGTTCGTGAAGGTTGATTGAGTGACACTCGACGTCATTACTTGGTGGAGTTCCTTTTTTACTGGGCAATTTTCACTTGCAAGAACTCCCCCAAGTAAGGCGTAGAGTCTCACTCAACCAGCTTTCACGAACAGCGATTCCTATAAAAGGCGGAGTCGAGGACTTGCCTTAAGTGTAATCGACAGTTATGCAAGGGACTGAGGTCTCAAGGAGGGAAACAACCTTTCGCTCTCAAGGACTTAGGCTCAAGGCCTTAGGGGCAACGGACAAAACTCACAAGGGTCAAAAATGGTTGAGGGGCTATTTTTCCTTTTATTTCAAGGACAAGGTCTGAGGGTTGCAAGCACCTGCACAATCCGCAGGCCTTTACCAATTTATAGTCGAAATGGCTAAGGCAATTGAAGCTCATCACCATTCGGGTAGTTACATTTGAGTCGTCAAAGGGGTGGTTCAGTAATATAAGGCTATTCGCAGTGTTTCCTTCCGACAGCTAACTCATCTCCGCTTTTGATCGAGTCTTTGCGCGAGCAGTTGCAGCATCGGCCCTTATTTGTGGGGTGCCTCGCACGCAAGTGTCACTTCGGGCCACTCTAGCAAGTGGGTAAGGCCGCTCGTTCACACGCTTGTGTGCCGCTAGTAACTGTTTGTTGTTTATTTAGAAGCATCTGGTGAGCGGTTCGCCCCCTGGCTGGCTTGGTCTGCTCGCGCCCGTGTTGAAGGAGAGTTGTAACCGTCAAGTGAGTCGCCCGCTCACGTTGTTGTCATTTGGGTCCCTTGCCCCACCCGCATTGAAAAAGAGCTATATATATATATATATATATATATATTTATATATATATATAATGTGTGTATGGCCATATATTTGTTGCCCGATCGGGTAACTAAGGTTAGTTACTCGTGGATTCAGTTTTGTAACAGGAAGGCACCAAGCTATAATGAGATGAACAAATTTGTAACACAAAGATTCGTTTTGTAAAAACGCCAATTTTGTATTTTGTTCGTCAGAAAATGTAAAAGTGACATTTTTAGAAGAAAAAAATTCCACCCCGAACTATAACCATAAGTGAAAATTTGTAACCAGAACACTCGGATTGTAACCAGAATCGTTGGGTCACTGAATTATGTTACCCAGCTGGGTAACGAATACGTCTCATGTATATATATGAATCTATATACATACATACATATATATACATATATATATGAATCTATATACATGTATACATATATATGTGTATTTATACATACATATATATATATATATATATATATATATATATATTTTTTATACTAGCCAGGAGGTCATCTATTCATCTCACCCTCCTCGTGTGAGCTAAAAAGATCAAAGTACAGCTCCTGCTAATAAGATGCAGGTAATGACCCAAAGGAAAGAACCCCCAAAGCAGCTCAAGACACAACACAGCAAGGAGACGATGTGTATATTAGAAAGAGAATAAAACTCGCAAAATTTATTTATTTCTTATGCTCATAATTTTCACAATGAACTTCTATGAGAATAGTAAAATGACAGTGTTGATCTATATTGGTGAAGTAGCCACTTTAAAAAACATGAGCTCATTTAGAGAAGTATAGCTCTCAGTGTTCTCATATGCCCATTATGACGCCTCTTATGCGGCTGCATATGCAGTTTAGCCACTTCTCTGAACCGCATATGTCTATGCAGTCCATTATGCAGTTTAGCCACTTCGAAGATGGCGTACCATATATATGACATCTTTGTGTGTATTGCAGTCGGTGTCTATTCAATTTTACCAAACAGAAAATTCGACGAGAATTCCTAATAAAAGAGAGTATTGTGTTTTCTCTAAACCATTATTTCGACATCTTAAAGATAAAGAGTATATATATATTGTTTTTCTCTCTTGCTTTATCCCACTCTAAGTAACGTTATTCTCACCAATCAATCTGGCCTCTGCCTTGACGTTCAATTTTATTACAAAAAAACTTTTATGCTATACTTAATGTAACAATCTATCTCCATTTCTTCAAAGTTCAAAACATCCCTCCCTAAACAAAAGCAATGCAAATTTACAGAAAGAATGAAAATGGACAAGGTTTTCAAGTCATGGAATTGTAATAATGCAATAGCTACATGGATTCACCTTCACATAACAGGCAAGAAAAGTTTTTGAATGACATTCCTTTACTTGGTGTCTAAGTACATGAAATTTTTTAATTATCGGTCTCCATTGTTAACAAACAGATTCATTCTGTCACGGTCGTTTTATAACCCAAAAAACGCACATTCAACTTGATAAATAATGCAGTGGAAATTATGCAGATTTTCAAAGCTTCAATACCTAATTTGGTAGGCGGTGGTTCTATCAATAGCTGCAGCAGAAACCCATGATTCGCCACAAAAAAAATTACGCCCTCCAACTACAATAGCCAGCTGAAAGCAAAAAATAAACAACTGTTAAAGAAACGTTATATTTGAACTTGTTAAGTTCTTTTGTCATTTAACAAGTACCTCCACGCCAAGTCGACTAGCCATAGCAATTTCTCTGGCAATTAGCATGGTTACCTGTAAATCAGAAAATGTTGAAGCATGCAAAGTCTGCTTGCTGTTCATGACTCACCAGATGAAGATGAAAGCTCACCTTTGGGTCAACACTCTCCTGACCGTTGTTAGAAAACACGGCCCCACTGATTCTCAAGACCACTCTCTTCCATCTTGGATTTGATGGTGCCTTCATCTTTGGGTTAGTTACTAAAATGCCCTGAGCAGGTCCAGGTTGAGCACCACTAAACCTAGTTGGATGTAATAATGAGGATATGTCACCGCTGAGAAAAGAGTGTTTGTGTTCCGAAAATAAAGAATATTAACAGTATGAGTCATAACTGGCTTGCGGCATGATTCATTAAATTTAATCAGTATGACTGAAGCAAACATGAAAACAATCCCCGTGTTCACCAAGTATACAGTACCTAACAATATTCTCTGTAAAGAAACTACTTAACGGTGTTTTCAGAAACCTGGTAAAATCAATGATACTGTATGCTCTACAAGTTAAGTTGGATGTACCAGGTTTTAGGGAGTAACAAAAGTAAATTATCATGTATATTAACTGTTTTCAACAATACAGAACTTTGTGACAGTACTTATATCAAGACAAGTATCCTACATAAACATTTATTCTTGAAGTCTGAACGAACATTCCCCTTTTACTTTCCTAATTGCAATTGTTCTAATTCTATAACTCAAATACAATGGGAAACCGCTTTTTTTATAGAGGGCTGAGTACGGGAAGAGAAAAGAAAAGGAAAACAAGGTACAAATTAGCAATGAAGAGAAATCTTGATAAAGAAGATATTAAGTGCTGTTCAGAAGTGTCTTCTAGCAGTACAACATATAGTCATGCAGGATAAAACTCTAAATAGTTTTTCAGTCTCAGAGTTTGCGATTGAAAGTTTTTATACATGAGGATTAGTGTTTCCACTAGTAAAACTCGAACCTAGACATTCATCATAGAAAAACTGACAAGGTATTATATATCTCGAAGGTCCAAGAAGCAATTATTTTGTATACTCTGTAACTCTGCTCAAGGTAAGCATAGGGGTATATCATGCATAACTGGCTAACAGCACTTCCAGATTAATTGGGCATGTGTTTAGTCACATATGGATATGGTGCAAATGGGTTATTGGATGCTTCCATCCTTATAATAAGTAGGTCATTAGTCTAATACCGATGACGTGGACTCTGCCACATCTTTCATGTTTTGCATCATGTTAGAACATAAGTTTAAGGACCCTAGAGGAGTCGTTTCACAGTAGAGCCATTGCCATCTCTCTTCTCTCCCTACAGACAAAACTAAGGATCACGTCCTATCTCTTCTTGCCATCATAAAGGGATCTATTACTAGGCATATATGCTGCTACAGTACCGCTGCTGTGACAATGCTACAATAGTCAGCTACTACAGTACTTTCGCTACAGTATGTCGTTTAGTGTACTGCTGATGTAGTATCAGTTGCCCTCCAAGTTTCTCCAAGACACCTATCTACCAGGTCGCCATTGATCCTGTAGTATACCGGGGATCATCAATCTTCTAGTCATTGTTTTGTTGTCACCGAATGTCATTCTTGCATCTCCTTGTGTGGGTGTTACTGCAGTTGTTTCTTTGCAACTCTGAACAATCAAAGTTCTGCCAATCACTATGCTCGATGGGAAGTAAATTGCAGCTTACTGGTCAACAGTCAACTATACACCAGGTCACTGCGACAGAGGAAATATACATTCAGTTGATGCAATTTCCATGGCTCTCAGAAAACCCTGTGAAATGCCTCTCTTATCCAAAGTACATGATCATCCGCTTGTATCCCCCACGCCTCTAAGACATCAATGTCTCTTGGGTTCTTGATTCAGGTGTCATGGATCATACCACATGCACACCTCATTTATTACCCCACAAATAATACCAAAACGCCTTTACCCAATGTTACTCTTGGTAAAGATTCCACACTCCCTATTTGGGATTCTAGAACAATCAAGCCCTTATCAAGTATTTCTCATTCAGCCTTGTATATCCCGAAGTTTCATGTATTATCTATAAGTCAACTCACTCATTCGCTTAATCTTGATGTCACGTTTTGCCAGATTGTTGTGTTATACAGGATTTGAAGACGCGGAAGGTAGAAGGTGATGGGCAGTGAGTATGAATATAATGGTCTTTGCTACCATGGTGAGCCTATCAAGGCATGTGTAATTGTCTCCTCTGCATGTCCGTGGTCATCTCAGTCATGTGCTTTGGATAAACTTAAGGTGCTGGTTTCCCAATTATCAAGTTTTGACAAGCTAAACTATGAGTCTTCTGATCTCGTCAAACTAGCAATCTCATTCAGGTCTGTCCCAAAATAGAGTTAGTCATGCTCTCATTCAATTTATTCAGATGCATGGGGTCCTAGTCGGGTTCCAACAGAACATGGGTATAGATACATTATCATTTTCATACATTATAATTCATGAGTCACATGGTTGTATCTGATAAAGGACGAGTCTGAAGTTTTCCCCACTTTACAGTCCTTTCACGGTTTCACCCAGAAACTGGAAACCTTTTTCAAAAGGGCCTTCATATCCTTCACACCTACAATGCTCAGAAATATTTTCAGTCGCGATTTTACCTCCAAAATCACATTCCCTTCATCCCAGACAGCCATTGGCCATGTACCACCCAAAGTCTCTGGGTGTTTTTCATCCACAGTTTAGGTGTTGTTCGGATAAGTTAAGCCCCAAACTAGCAATTGCATATTTTTGGGCTATTCTAGAATTCAAAAAGGGTATAGTTGCTATTTGTCCATTATATGGTTGTTTCTTTGTCTTGGTTAATGTAATCTTTTTTGAGAATGCACCATAGTTTTCCTCAATCGCTTGGAGAAGTTGAGGAGTCTTTGTCTCTCCCACTTGCCACTAATCCGTTTAGCCACCAATCATCACAAATTTAGAGGTCGGATCACCTAGTCATCCACCCATTCAATCACGAGTGATCACAAGGTGACCTCGTAGTCCACCCATTATGTAGGTTTACACAATCTTGAAAGTACTCATGCTATGGGTATGATGACAATGTAGGTCTCAACGACTCAACTCCTTTATAATCGTCACTCAGTTTAATGATTTGATGGAAACAAGCAATCCAGGTGACTTGCTTATTGCTTTGAGAAAAGGCAAGTGATCCTGTAGCTCTTTCCTATTATTCTTTTGTATCCTCCTCGTCTTCAGTGACATGCTCACTTCAACATTGGAGGCACTGCGTCATCCAATTTCGTATTGCAATGAAGGAGATGGTTGCTTTGAGGGAGAACCATGCATGATCCCTTGTTCTGAAAGACACCTAAGAAGTTTTTTGTTGGTATTAAGTGGGCCTTTTTTGACAAAGTAGGTCCAGATGGCTCTGTGGATCGATTGGAAGCACATATGGTGCAAAAGGGTATACTCAAGTCTATAGTGGAGATAATCTTGAGGCCTTTGCTCTTGAGGCCAAAATGAAATCTGTCAAGATATTTATTTTTCTTGTGGCATGGTTCTCTTGACCTTTACTTTTATTAAATAACGCTTCTTGCACGGTAACTTGTTTGAAGAAATATTACTAGAGCAACTCCTCGGGTTTATTGCTCATGGGGAGTCTTGGACTCCATAAATCACTCTATGGTCTCAATCACTCTCATCAGTCATGCTTAATGAAACTCAGTTTGGCTCTTCATGTAATTCATCTCTAGAGGTCTATCTGGATCATTGAGTTGTCTATCAGCGAGGCTCGTCAAGCTGCTAACTAATTATAGACTATGTAATTATTGCCATTACAGGAAACCATCAGTAAGGCATTACACAATTAGGGTTGTACACTTAGCGGTCTAGGCCAGTTTTGGACCGATTATATATCTGCATCTCTCTTCGGTCCACCTTTTTCTCTTATTTGATCTTCAATTTGGCCCAGTCTAAAATTGGTTACAGTCAGTGTAGACCAGTTAGACCGGCTGATAATATACAATACATACCATCTCCATCATATTTTAATAATATTATGTATGTCATTAATATATCTTATTTGGTATTCTGCTCTCTAACATTTTACAGTGCACAAATATTGATGAAATCACTGAAAAGGGTGACAAGGATGACTATAATACATGTCAATCCCCTAGAGGGGTCGCATAACTCATACAGCTAGCCCTGTCGCCTACAATATGTTGTCATTGGCTATTGAGATCTATATTATCTTGGGTCAAGTTGAATATTATATTTGATATTATATGTATTTTTTGCACACGAAAGGAAGATATAGTTATCCCCACACGAGTGTCAATAGCACTCTTGTTATTGTAAGCAACAGTTCTATAATATAATTAATATTATAACAATTCATGATGCTTAAATACAAAATAGATTTGCAATAGGTTTGTAGAGAAAACGTATATGTGAATAGGCGATTAAACCAATCAAATATGCGAAGAGGAAAGAACATGTGGTGTTATAAACCAATTTGCCTTTAGATAAAATTATATGCAAATTGGTCATTTAAGTGGGTTAAAGATTAAATAGCAATAATGATGGCAGCATTCATAATCATTTTACATCCAAAAAAGTAAAAAATATATATTGTTGTCTCATTTGTTCCAACCGGCCCGGTCTTCTATATATTCAGTATGGTTGTTGGTTCACCATTTTCTCTTATTCGGTCCACGGCCTAGTCCAATTGTAGCCAGTCTAGTTTCAGACAAGATGTACACTCCTATACAAAACTATAGCAATTTCGTCAAGGGAAATTCCACTAAGGATATGGGGTACCTAAAATGCTTTCTTTGTATCCAGGTGGCCAGATCCAAAGATGAAATCATTATTTCTCAAAGTACACTCTTAACCTCCTTGAAGAAACAAGCTAACGTAGGACAAAAGCTCCCAAGAGAGCCAAATTAGGGCTTGATTAGAGTAGTTTGGCATTTTTGGTTCTCTTGTGGTTTAGTTAATTGTATGGACTAAAAAGTAATTCTAGGGGCTCAATATTATTTCATGAACTTATTTGCAAGTTCCAAATTTTGCAGGTTTCTTTGGGATTTTTTACAATATTTGGTTGTTAATTAGGTGTTTAGTAGCAAATGTCACGACAACTAGGGTTTCAATTATCTATTATAAATACAAGGCTCGGAATGTGTCCAATAAGACAAATATATGACTATGGGTGAAATTTTACAATATACATGTTGAGAGCTAAGCCTATTGATGATTGATTCATCCATGGATCCAAAAATTAAATTGCCCAAAGATTTTTTTTTGGGGGGTGGGGGGGGGGGTACTTGAAGATCCATGGAGATGCAAAAAACTTGTGGGTAGACCGACATTTAACAGTCCCTTGCTTAATATCTCTTTTACTACGAGTGTGGTGAATTAATTTCTAAAGAAGTTGTGCACATGTTATCTAGAAGTCATTTGATAAAAAAACCGGCAAAGGCACTCTACTCATGTCATAGAAACTTGAAATGCAAGGTTTTCCATATGTGGATCAATTACCGATCGACAATCTATTAATGAATATAATATTATTTAGGAAGCAATCTTGTCACGTGGATTAGAAAGAAACATACAATTGTTGCTAGATCTAGTGCATTGAACTCCAGGAAAAGGCATTCTCACTTGAAAGTGTGAGGTTTTCTTTTATCAATGGGTCGGCTCAATTATGAAACGACGTTCTATTATTGGAAGTGGTATCAAAGCAGGTTGGACCAATTGAATAGGGAACTGGCGAGGTAATCGATCCACATCACCTCTTAGAACCGATTTTCACTGAAAAGTGGCCAGAACCGATAGACCAACTGGTTCTAGACTGGAAACCGGTCACAATTTGCACCAACCAATCAATTCACTTCTTTAGACTAGAAGCATGTTTTTTCAATCCCTAGCTGGTGAGGGGGTCTGGTCATCCAAGACAGTGTCAATGCGTTCGGGCGACTGTCGAGGAAGTCGAGGCAAAGGCGGCAACGCTGCTGAAGACGATGGAGCACAGTGACGATCTAAAGAAGTTGTTGTTGGTGGTGGAGGGGGCTCGAATGTACCACAATAAGGATAAAGATCATCCACATTGAATACTGCACTAATTCCCCAATCTGCTGGCAAATCCAATACATAAGCATCGGGCCCCCGTCGACTAAGTATTTGGAACAATCCTGACGCTCTGGCGTGAAGCTTCTTGAAGGAATTTTTGGGGTAGCGTTCAAGACGCACACGTACTAACACATAACCTCCCATTAAATTCTTAAAACATGTGGTTTGCATCTGCAAAATGCTTATAGTTTCATAGGATAAAGTAATTTTCGGCGAATCTTGGCATCCAAATCAACAATGCCGGTAGCGGATACAAAGTAGCCAAGGAATAGGACTTTATCTTGAAGGAACGAGCACTTCTTTAGATTGGCATACAATTTCTCAGTTCGAAGTGTGTCGAAGATAAGCCGGAGATGATTTAGGTGTTCGTCCTTGGTCTTACTAAAAATCATAATGTCATCAAGTATACCACTAAAATTTTCCAATGAAAGGCTATAACACATGGTTCATGGCCCGCATGAAGGTGTTGAGTGTGTTGGATAGGCCAAAAGGCATGACTAGCCACTCATATAATCCATCTGGGGTATTAAAGGCAGCCTTCCATTCATGGGACTCCTTAACACGGATCTGGTGATAACCGCTACAGAGATCAATCTTGGAGAAATAGCGGGATCCTGTCAATAGATCAAGCATGTCGTCAAGGCGTGGTATAGGGAAACGATATGTCATAGTGATCTTATTGATGGGTCGACAATCTAAGCACATTCTCCAGCTACCATCCCTCTTAGGGGCAAGGAGAGCAGGAACTGCACAAGGACTCTTGCTCTCTCGAATGAATCCTTTGAGGAGGAGGGCATCAACTTGGCGTTTCAATTCAGCATGCTCAGTCGGGTTCACATGATAATGAGATCGGTTAAGTAGCGAAGACCCTGGAATCAAATCAATCTCATGTTGAATATCACGTAAAGGGGGTAGCTCATCAGGAAGGTATGTGGATGTCATGTCTTTGAACTCATCGAGAAGGGAGGGAGACAAGTTTTGGGGGTGGGGGTTGAACATCGGAGATAGGAGTGGATTCTTAGATATATAGGACATACATGCATCCCGATTCGCGACTGGCTTCTTCCAACTCTCTTCGGGTGACAAGGTGTAACGAGTGCTGGGATTTGGAGGCCAGGGGGTCTGGTGGGGGACTCTTTTTCAGAGGAGAGATTAATCGAGTAGGTGCTAAGCGTATGTGTTTGCCCTTGTGTTTGAAGGTATAAACTTTAGAACGTCCCTCATTGTGAGCATCTAAATCATAAATCCAAGGACGACCAAGAATGACGTGGCCAACATCCATAGGCAACACATCACACCAAATGTGGTTTGAATAAGCACCTAGAGTGATGGACACCAGGCAGCATTGGGTGATGGGCAAGCGAATTTGGTTCACCCAATGGACTTTATGTGGTTGAGGATGGGGCTCTGGGCGCAAGTCCATGCGCTTCAATCCATGGTGTGAAATGATATTCTAAGAACTGCCACCATCAATGAGTAGTTTGCAGTTTTTACTAGCGTATTTGAAGAAGGTCTGAAAGGGAGTGGTGTGTTTCCATTTGTCCCCTTCTGATGGGGCAACTAAAACACACATGACCTGGAGATATGATGGATCATAATCATAGGTGTAATCAGCTCCTCATCAGAAGGTTCAGAGGCAGGAAAAATATCTTCATATTCAATGTCGTCCTCAGGGGTGGTATCAAGAGAGTCAGAGGACACAAAAAGGGCATTGGGCAGCTAGGTGGGTCGTGTTGTGACAATGAAAGGTGGGTCGTGTTGTGACAATGAAAGCATCCACGACCTCGCGGAGGAGGCCGAACAGGAGCTGTGACTACCTCCTTGCCTTTACTGGAGGGGGCTGAAGAACTCTGGAGAGATGGTTGGGGTAGGGGATAGGCAGAGCGATTTGCGGTAATAGATGGATTATTGGTTGAGTGAGTATGTTGTCCAAAACGAGAAAAGGAAGAACCACGAGAAGCAGACTGAAGATAACTTTCTACCTTTTGGGAATGGTGAAAAGCATCATCCAAGGAGTCATACTGTTGTAACTCCATTTCTCATTTAGTGTCAGGGTGTAAACGGTGCACAAAACGAGCAGCCAGTTGCCAGTCAGAGTCATTGTGAATACAACGGTTCTTAGCCTCCTCAAATCGTTCCATATACTCTTGAACAGATGATGACCCTTGGCTAAGGGCCATCCAATCAGAAAGAAGTTGTCTTTGGTATTTAGCAGGAACATAGCGCTCGCGTAGCTTAGTATTCATCTCATCCCAAAAGAGGTTGGGAGGTTGACCGGTACTACTGGTGACAGTACGCTCCATGTCGCGCTAGACACCTTGCCAATATCGCTTGGCTGACTCTTCAAGTTTCATCTTAGCAAACCTAATCCCGTTGAGCGTCAGTCATGTCATACCAGTCGAAATAATCTTCCAAACTAGCAATCCAGTCGAGAAAAGCTTTGGGGTCAAGTTTACCATCAAAAGTGGGGGCATCTATTTTAACTCGACGATTGATATCGTTGTGATATGGTGGATGAGATCATGGGTGATATTGACCGTATGGGTTGTGGGGGAAAACAGGTCCACGAGGGGGGTTATGAAAAACATCATGTGCAGGGGCTCGAGGATGAGGTGTTATGGGAGGATGCTGACCCTGAGGCGGAGCACGAGGAGCATGTGGAGGGGGATGTGGCGGTGGTGCATAGTGTGCTTGTAGAGTAGCGGTTTGGGGTGTGTGATGGTAGGGTGGTTGATAGGGATGTGGTTCCACATATGGGTGTTACGAATAAGGATCATGTTCGGCAAAAGGATCAACTTCTCCATAGGGGTGGTAGGTAGGGGGCTCATGGAGTTGTGGTGGGCAGAATTGCAGAGGGGTAGGGTTTAAGGGGCTTTATGGTGCATGTCCAGGATTTGGTGGCATCCCATACCCCATAAAAGGTGTCGAGTTCTTACCGGCTTGTAGTATATAGGTTTGGCGAATAGTGTGAAGCTCAGCCATGATGGAATTGATTGACTGACCCAGAGTCTCAAGGGTAAACAGGGGTTGGGAAGACGTAGGGGCTGCTTCCGACGTGGGTTCTAAAATTGGGCTAGTAGACCTACGCTCAGACATAATGATTTGCAATGAAATAGCCAAAAAATTATAGCATCAAATGAAAACTTAGTTCTGTAATGGACAACGCCAAACAATTCAAGAAAACAATGTGGATAGATATATGATAGAAACGTAGTGCACCGAACAAGGGAAAGCCTTTCCAAAATTAGGACTTGGCAAATTTTTGGTGGAAGAATCAAAACCCTATAAACCTGTTTGCAAATGTACTAAAATTGCCAAAGATGAGCAAAAGCACAATAAACAATGAAAAGATCTTACCCAAAGTGATGGCAATCGTTGTTTCCTTGCCTTTAATATGGATGGAGAGAATTACCTTGGAGGAGATAAGATATTTGTGCCAAAAAAAAAATGGGGGGTTGCTTACTAGCGGCATGGGGCCAGTTGTTGACGGGGTAGTGGTTGGCAGCGAGCGGAGGCGACAGCAAGTAGCGGCAGGGGCAGCGTTTGCGGCGGCAGAAGGCAACGGCTACGATGGCAATAGCAGATAGCGGCGGCGGCGGCGGTGCACAAGGGTCGCGTCGGCGACGGCGGCTGCTATAGTGGTAGCGGCGGATAGCGGCAGTAGCGGACAGCGGCAGTAGCAGTCGACGGCAGCAACAACGGATGTGGTTGGAGACAGCAGCAGATGACTGGGGGGCGGGTTGGTGGAGAACGGTGGCCATTATAGGCAGGACCTAACCCTAATTTTTTAGGGTTAGGCTTTGATACCACTTAATGCGTATCTACGGAATTAAAGAAGAAATATTGCTAAAGACTAAAACGGAATAATTCTCATTCATCAACTGTGTCTCTACATGGACGCAGATAGAACCTTTATATAGGCTTTTAAAAGAAAGACTAAACGGGTGGTAGCCAATGTGGGACTAAACCACTTGACTTTACAAGAGCCTAAAAAGGAGAAAAAAAGGACATAATAAAATAAAGCATGCTAATAAAGCCTAACTAATAACACGGCGACGCCTACGCTTATAAGTGCGTAAAGGTGGAGTCAGTCCTACATCATGGTGGTTTGGGCCATGCATGTACCCTTTTGAACATGGCTCATGGCTTTCTAAGGCTTTTAATGTTTGAATGATGTTATATCATTGTCACCTGTTCTGCTATCTATCTTGTTTGCTTCATGAAAGAAGTAAAAGGCTAAATTGACAAAGTGAAACCCTAAATCATGTAGTGCCATGTGACTGTACAGCTATCCTAGTGTTCGGAAGTAGGGATAGAAAAATAGGTATCCTTGTAGCAATTTCAGCACTGTGATAAGGTACTCATAGTTGTCTACCATTGAGTATACACGGCTGACCGAGAATCCATATGAGATATGGTCCCTCGACGTCCTGAATTCACTTATCTGAGTGTGGTCGAGATCGTATCTCTAGTTGTATATGGCAGTCCTACCAATGTGATTGAGAAAGTATGTGATATGATGATATACGGGTGCCCTACCCATGTGATTTGATAGGTAGTCCTACACATGTTATTTGATAGGTGTTGTGAATTATAAGCTTGGAACATCCACTACATGTGTTGGTTTTCTAATAAGGAGCCTTATGGAGTATTACAGAGAAATCAAAAGCGATTTTCATAATATTTTTCATTGATTTGGAAAAGCCTTATGATCGTATACCTAGGGAGGTGTTGTGGTGGTGGGTTTTGGAGAAAAAATGATGTTCCATCCAATACATTGAATTAAGTAAATACTTGTATGAATTGTAAGTGTTAGGACTTTTGGAGGAGAACACCCAAATTATTTTACTATTAGTTACACCAAGGATGAGCAGTGAGCACATATTTGTTCATTCTTGATATGTATGAGTTGGCAAAGCATGTTTGTGATGATTAAAAAGTATAATTTATAGAATAGTTATAAGACCAGTTATGCTATATGGGAGTGAATGTTGGGTTGTTAGAAACAAGGTGTCAACAAGATGATGTGGCTGAAATGCATATGCTAGGATGGATGCGTGGGAAAACAAGGAAAGATCGCTTAAGAAACGAGTATATAAAGAACAAAGTGTGGGTGGCAAGTATCAAGGACAGGTCACGTGAATGCCAACGCCTTGAAACCGTATGGACATTGGCAATGTAGACCGATAAATGCACCAATTTAAAGCAATGTTATTGAGTCGAGCATAGCCAAGAAAGATGCAAGCCTAAAGTTACTCGGGAAGAGTTTATAAGGAGAGATTTTGAGTATTAAATAGTGGCGTGAATATGACCATAACAAAGCTTATTGGTAAGAAGGATCCATGTGCCGACACCAATATGGTTGGATTGACACTTAGATGATGATGATGATGATTAAGAGTTGTCATAGAAATGGAGAATATGGAAAAGGACATTATGTACTTTACACCTCTTAGTAAATCCTACAAACCCTCAACCAATCAAAAGCTAATCTATGTTTTGAGATCCAAACAAAGTTTTATTTGGAGCCTTGGAAGGCATCAAAGATGGAAATTGGGTTAAACAACCATATGTGATTCATTGCTGATGTTCCATAGTTGCAACAAAAGGTAGATAAATGGATGCGGAAAAAGGCAGATCATAGGAGAGGGGTCAAACATTGGTTGGAATCAAATTATGCTTCCAATTGATTGAAAGGGCCGGGTATAACAAACTAATCGAGGGGGAGATCTTATTTGAATTAATGGGATGATAGGTCTGCTTCTAACATTGATAAAGTCCAACTCTTCTTTTAGAAATTATCTCTTAAGAGATAGCTACACCGTAAAATTAGACAACTAGTAAGAAAGGAAATATCTTTAGCAATTTGTGTGTCGCATGAGGGAAAACACTTTTTTTCATATAGTAAAACAATACCAAACTTATGCACATATATTCCAATGGTTTCCAAGATCATAAACACTAAAATAGAAACAGTTTGATGCATAGAGAGACAAAGCTAAAAGTAAGCAAAACAGGGCAATCATTACAGTTTTTTAATCAACTCTAATGTGTTTGGTTAGAAATGCTGAAAAACAACATGTAACTTCTTGTATACAGGAGATATTCACAACTGAGAAACATTTCTTCAAGTAAAAAGCCAACAGGGTTAAATGGTGCTTTCATAGAACAATCTAGTGTTTCAATTAAGTGGCAGGAGAGAACATCGGTTCAGAACTACTGGTGTTTGACCAAGTTCCACATAAATGCAAAGCTGCCTTGTGCATACACAGGGCAAACAAGTGGAGAAAACTGCAAAAATTTCACAGGAACGGACTTCAAGTGAACAAAGATTGGAAATTATGCGAATATCTGGCATAGTATACCGGATAAAAACAATTGTAAATTGTAATGACTGATCATAGGTTCACAGGTCTATGTTTAATGTTTAATAGAAGAAACCACCCACCAGAAATTTTGCTAGGAGAAAAACTGTAACATTTATTGGCTAAGGCCTTCCTAAGGTTTTCTACCAAACTTGAGATAACGACTAGTTGAGTTGTGATATTGTGCAAGAAAAGTTCACAAGGTCTAAAAGACAATACAATAATAGCATAAGTACATAAATGAGAGCAAGAGGTTTATGTTAAAGAACAAGTCCGCAATGTCGAATTAGATTTGCTCAACATAAATAACCAAAATCGGTTTATAGCTTAAGAACAGTGTGTGTAACTAAAAGCAACATCTAATCATGTTTTAGGGCAAACCTCTTCCCCTGCTTGATGCCAGATGCTGATATGGCGCTGGAGGCAGGAGCTACGGCTATGGAAGCAGCAACGGCAGCAGGACTGGAAAGAGCAGGCTTGTCTTCTTCAGCAGAAACTGATTTTGTAAATGTTGAAGGGGATGACGAGGTCCCAACGATGACCTCCAGTTTTTTAAACCAGGGCCAATGGCTAGTGGAAAGGGCGCCACTGGTGATCCGCTGCCGCTCAGCTTTATAGCGTTTCTTGAGGTTGTCTACCTTATTCTTGCACTGTTCCACAGTCTTGAAATATTTGTTCTGCTGCTGCTGATCAGAGCGTTGGCTGACGACGACAGCAACATCCTCCCAGTCCCTTCCCCTAAGATTACCGCGGTTAAGCTGGATGTACTTATCGGTGTAAGCGTCTAGCAGGCATGCAATGGCTGAGTCACTCCATTCCTCCCGATCCTTGCGATAGTCTCCTCCTACTCCCACTGCAGCTGCTAATGAAGAAGATGACACAGCAGCTGGAAGAGGAGGAGGAGCAGTAGAAACGGACGAGGATGAAGGCCTTGGTTTCTTAATGCTGCCAGGCGTCGAGGGAGAGACGGATGTAGTAACTACGTAGTGTGCGGAGGCGCCATCTTCGTCAAGTTCATCACGGTCCCTGCGTTTGCTGTGGCTTCCAACGGCTTCCACTGCAGGTGCCAGCCCGACGCATCCTCTCGTCTGGAATTTTTCATTGCTATCGATCTGCTTGTGGTTATAATTATCCCCTGTAGCTGCTGCTAGTGCAGGATCCTGACGGTGATAATCGCTATCTTCGTGCTTTGGAGAGGATGTGGGAGAAGACACCACCTGTTGGGTGGAAGCAGCAAATGTAGGATCGGATGATGTGGTATCATCGAAGCAGTTTTTCGCATCTTGCCCTGCAATAGCAACAGCAGCACGAGGCTGTGACGGTTGAGGACGGAGAAAGGGGCGCACATAAACCCCCTCCTGCACTGCAGCGGGATCCTGTTCATCCCTGTTGTTATCCTGTTCTTGCCCCTCTACACTTCCACTAGGGGCTATGCCATTAACGCCACGTTCTTCCCTTCCTATGTGGGTGCTATGAGAAGAGGATGGTTGTTGATTGTGAGGCACACCCCCGAGCGGAAGACGCCGTAATTGCTGGGGGTGTACACCTGGAACGGTAGTCCCTTTGGGCTGCTGGTGCGCTTGCCCCGCAAAGCGATGCGTGGTAAATGAACCGGAGTCAGGGAGCGGATGCTGTTGATGTTGCTCAGATTGACGAGAATTCTCTTTCAGCAAGCCAAAGTCGTCGTCTTCACATGATGACATGGACATTATATAATACAATGTCCAACACTGACTGCTAAGGAAGGAAATTGAAGGAGCTAATGCAGCTCAAGGCGGAGACGGAGAAGCGGCGGCTGTTGACGGCGGTGGCCGGAGGGTAGACACGACGGCGTTAGGGTTAGGGTTACGGCTGCATTTCCGCGATCGACCGCAGCGGCTGGTGGGGGGCAGACCAGACGACGTTAACGCGCGGCGGTTAGGATGGCCCTTAATTCACATACGCCGTCTGGCCCGTCCCGTCCAACGTCAGACAACGGTAACGGGACGGTCACGACAAATGACAATAGTCGTCGATACGAGTCGATACGAGCTGGGTAATCCAAAACGCCGTCCGGAGCTTTTGCATATTCTAACCTTAAAACTTGCACTAGTGGGTTTGTTAGTCACAAGTAGATATGTCAAAAACAAAAAGGGTGGTTGAGATAAGTTTGGATCATTACAAGTGTGGTCAAAAAATACTCACTTTAAACAAAGAATACTCAAAACAAATCCGACGGTACATGTCTACCTACAAATACCGATATACTTGGTAGTAAACTACGATTTGTATTTTCAAAATATAAGATTTTTATATTATTTTGTGTGTAGCACAAAATCAAGCAATGTTTGGTAGTTAAAATTCAACTTCAAATAATAGAATATAAATATTGATGTAAATTTAATATTTAAGTCAAAAAATAATGCCCACAGAAGAATTAATTAATGTAAGTTAACATCTAAAAAATTAAAAAAAAATTGTTACATTGAATATGATACAATGATAATATGAAGTGATTATGATTTCATACGTGAACTAACGTAGAATAATCTTAAATAACAATGGAAAGCATTGTTATAGTTATTATAAATACATAAATTTTGTCAAAGCGAACACTAATCAACTATATATATATATATATATATACATGTGAATTCAAACATCACAAATATGAACTACTCGTGAGTAAGAAAACCATATACTCATCTGTAAATCAAGTATATATCCATACATTTATATTATCTTAAGTATCAAACCACAAATTTTAATATTCTATTTTTTTCTATTTAAATGGTCATATGTGGGTGTCCACAGACAAACCCATAAAATCCAAATGATAAACATGGTCGAATTTGGCACAAAATTAAATGAGTGGTTAAATATCCCACCTAAACCCATACTAAAGGGGTCAACCATGTGGGTTGACAACCCATTTGACATGCCCAACACACATGAGTAGGATGTCCGACTAATGCATAATAGAGGTTGCCCTTAATAAACATGTGATAGTCTGATGAACTCCTCCTATACCTATTAAATAGTTATTGAGAGAATTAAATAGTTATTGAGAAAAGGCTAATTCGGTTGGTAGTATTTTAGCTTTTCCTGAATTTAATAGTTCCTTCAGCAAAGCAATGGTAGGCATCGTTGGGCATTAAACATTGATGTCATTGCAAAAAAGTATTCCGATGGTAAAGTAGCATCATCCTTGCGGTAGCAATACAAATTTTAGTGTAAAAGTACAGTGATTCGACATTTTGTGTTTAGTAAAGCATTTGCTTGGTAGTTTGGGTTGCCCGGGATGAATGCTCACTGCCCAAACGCTGAGAAACGTGATTCCAAACGTAACACAAACAAAGTTCATTTTTCGTTACTATTACTTATATTCGAAAAGAGTAAATTTTAAAACTCTTTTCTTATATAGCAGAGATGAATAAATAAGTTAAATATATAATCGTAGTTTGAGACGGTTGTCAAGTCTTTATGCAAACTTGTCATAGATCAAAGGAACCCCTAATGATCCCACGAGATAGGTAAAAAACAAGGTTAGTCAGTTAGTACCATGTTCGGTATTTCCATCCTTATTTGTCGTTTAAGCCCAAGAATTTATATAAGGTTCACTTCCTATTATTATTGGCTTTTTACCTATATTTAAAAAGAGTAATTTATCAAAGGGGTCGAATCCATACTTTGTGCTTGACTAATTTTTAAGCGAGCCAAATGCACATGTTAAACACTTGATTGTTATTGAGTAATTGAGTGGGAAAAATAAAATATTACGTATATTGGAAAATTTGATGATGTATACTGTAAAGAGTGGGATCTAAGGGGGGTCCACTCCCTACTAAAATTTGAATAAAACATCTATGTCAAAAACGTATTCGATAGGTATGTTGGAACATGTGTAAAATATTCAAATCTTTATATAATGGTATACAAAAGACCAAGAATAGCAGCGGAATAAAAGTAATGATTATAATCAATTTTATAAAGGTACATCGTCATCTCTCATAAAGGGTTTACATAATTACAACATAAAGATCTAGTCGATGGAAATATAAATCATAACAAGTTTGTCTCCAAGCAACAACTTCATGAGTTAGGTCCATGTTGAAAGCCACGTACTCTTTATCCTAATCCTAGGTTGATCCTCCAAGCTCCTGGTACACACTCTGATACTAAGCCTGGGTGGTTGAGAAATCACCCAGCAAGAGAAAGAAGCAATGTATGTGTCAAATAAGGGACAAGAGTAAAAGATAAGAAATAATTATCCAAATAAAGGCTAAGATTTCATCATAAGATGAAGATATCAAGAATATGAGGCATAATCAAATAGATTCTTGTCATAATAAGAAAACTATAAAATATTTACATGCATGATTAATATTGACTACATCAACTAAGTAGGATTTAATCACCTACCTAATATCAACCAATAGGTGAGGAAGAATAACACATTCCAGTCACCTACAAATATTTTTTTTATCAGAACAGCATGTGACTCCTTTTTATAGATATTCAAAAAGGTATATACAAAGGTCGAGCAAGCTCAAAGAAAAGTAAACTAAGAGCTAACAAAGGAAAGAAACTATACAAGTAATTGATCTATGTCTTTCTTTAAAGATGACCACTTTCTATCTGCACTAGTGCTCGTCTCCACAAAAATTCTTGAGTTCCTTTCACTCCACAAGCAATGGAACACAGCTAGGACAGTAATTCTATGTTTCATGAGAACCATATTGCAGACACTACTAAAAGAGTTAAGTATACGAGGAATATACAGCTCTTTAGCAGCCTTCCTCCAAACATGTTGTGCATACTGACAGCAAAACATGACATGATTCATATCCTCACTTTCTGCTATGCAAAGGATACATCTCGAGGGAAGATGGAAACCTCTGCTCTGCATATGGTCCAAAGTCAGAAGCTTATTCAGAAAACATCTCCAGCCATTAAGCACATATCTTCTTGGACCTTTGGACCCCCACAACCAATCTGCCCAGCCAAGCATAGAGGCTCTTGGTCTAATAATTTCGCAAGCACTTTTGACATTATGAACTTCTTCTCCTTTCAAAAGAATTAAATCCTCCTCCTCAGAACAAGGATCAACATACTTTTGAAGAAGATCAATAATAACTCTCAGATGTCTAGACTTAGTCATAGACCAACCATCCTTCACGAACAAGCAGCTGAGAGTGGCAAACTTGCCCGTGCCACTTCTCATAATAGCCCCTTCACCTAGAAAATTATCTAGGTAACTTCCTCTAATCCACGGAACTCTCTAAAGCTTCACCATTTCCCCATTACCTACAGAGAAAGAAATCATACCAGCTATTTTGTCTCTATAGTACAGAAGATGCTTCCAAACCCACGAAGAATTTGTAGGCACCTTACATCTCCAGACTGTATCACCTTTGAGGTATCTACCATGAATCCATCGAACCCACAACCTATCTTTTTTTGTAGCCACACTCTAGAGGTTAATCACCATACAAGCTTCCACAATGTCCCTCGACCTTTTAATACCCAAACCACCTTCCTTCTTAGGTAGACAAACCTGCTCCCAAGACACAAGATGTATCTTCTTCTCAAGCTCTGGACCTCCCCACAGAAAATATCTACAAAGACGATCAATCTCCTTAGTATCAGCCACAGGAATAGGAAAAGAGGCTGCCCAATATACTTGAAAGGAGGATAGCGTGGAGCTCACTAATTCTAACCTCCCAGCAAAGGAGAGAAGCTTCGATTTTCAGCCTTCCAGTTTATTTTTGATCTTATCAATAATAGGGGAACACAAACTCCTGGTGAGCCTTCCACAGAACAATGGAAGCCCAAGGTATTTAATAGGGAGATTCTCCTTTTTAATCTTTAACTCAGTTTCCACCATAGCATCGTTCGTAGCCCTATTAGAAAAAAACGAAGATTTGCTGCTTGATAACACCAAATTTTGTGATATTTTAGACTATTTTTCTGTTATCAAAACTGCTCTTTTCTACTATTTTCCTCTCTTTTATATGCACTTTCGCAATAATTGGCCAAGCAATGCTCTTAATCCAATTTTTCCTATCTTTTGTAGAGTTTTACTCATTTTTGGGCAATAAGGCCGCTCCGGCCCATGAATAAGTCCAAGTCTGTCTCAGCCTCCCTGACGACCGATACAACCCCTGCCCAACAGGGCTGGGCAACACAAAGACGCTCGACAAAGAAAGGGGCCGCGTGAGAAAAAGCTGACAGACGACACTCCTCCTACCCGACAGGGAGCCCAGCCCGCCCCGACAACCCAGCTTGTCAGGCGACACAGCCACCCACCGGCAGGCGTGCCGCCCGTCACGACCAATAGCCGACACCATCTACGTCGAGCGACACCTCTGTATCGGCCCGTCCAACGACTGGCGCATAAGGGAGCCACGTGGCGCTTCGAGCACCATGTCTTCTCCCCAACCAGCTGACTATAAATAGCAGCTACAGGGAGCCGAAAAGACAGTCCACAGTTCGGAATTCACAGTTCTAGAATTCGGACAGTTGGGAGTTGAGCCATCTTCCGAGGAGACTGCGAGAGCATACGTGTCGTGCCCCAGTGCTTGTCTCGGGCGACACTAGGTGAGCTTCTCCTCATCCCGAGAGGGAGGGGACAGTTTACTTAGGACCGTCCCGGGCGACACTGTGGGCCGATATCGGCCGACGTAGATGAGCGACACAAGTACCCGACATCAGCAATGCGTAGCTCTTAGCCCGACACGATATCAACCCGATACACTTAGCTTGTCGAGTGTGCCGCCCGACATGAGCGTATCGGCCAGGGTCCTTGAGCGATACGGTCGACAGTCGGTGCATGCCGCCCGAGAGGGTGTGCCGCCCGACACCTCTGTATCGGGCTAGGCCTCTGACCGATATCGGGCAGGGGAGCTACATCACCTTGTCGTCCTTCTACATCAAGGAGGCGACACCTATCTTTACTTTCTGTCATTTAATTCCTTACTTACGCATTGTAATTAAGACCCTTTATTTGTTTATGGAAATAGAAGACACTTAATTACTTGTTGATCTATGCTTGGTGCACAATGTTGGATGACTGCTATGATTGATTTCCGAACTCTAGCTTGCATGTTTGGATCGTGTTTCGCTTAGCTAATGAATCGTGTTTTCCCGTCGCAACAACTTCGAGAGTTGTGTTGTGGCTCTAGTGTTTGGTCTGATTCTGGAGTACGAGAGTGCCTGGAACGGAGTTGCTTTAGTGACCTTTCCACTCTAATTTTAGTCCAGTGACCTCGAGAGGGGCGCTGATGCCTTGTTAGAGGTATTCACTTCGAGAGGAGGGGTACAGGACTGGTTCTACCGCCGCTTGTTTACCACAGTTTTATCCTTCGTACCTCGCTTTTGCTCAAGCAGTATCTTTCTGTCTCTGTTGCATGAAAACCCCTAAAAACTGCTAAATGACTAAAATCTTAAATCTCTCTTGTAACTCTAGTTGGAGATAGTTTTCTTTGTTTTATTCGTGACATCTTACTGCTTCCTTTCTTGGGAATTTATCTCTTTATATACCTGCCGGAGTGTAGCGTGTCGATTCCGTGTTCTCAACACTACCCCCTTGTCCCTGTGTTCGACCCCGTATGTCTACTTCGACCCCGTAAACAAAGTTGTGGGGGCCTAGAAGGATTCGAGTTTATAAATGTAAAAGCTCGACTACCTCAAATCCGCCTCCAATTTTAGGACGCGCGATTTAGGTCGGTCACTGCTGCTAATATTCAGACCAGAGCTCTTCCCAAACTCCTTAATAATATTGCTGATTCCAGTCACATAGTCAAGCCTCCCATCAGATAAAATCACCACATCATCAGCAAATAAGATGTGAGATACCTTGATATCATTACCAGCTTTCAAAGGTAAAATACTCTTCCTTCTAGTCCCCCGAGCAATCAAGGTAGAAAAACCTTTCATAACAATGACAAAAAGATAGGGGGCTAAAGGATCCCCCTGTCTAATTCCATTAGACGGCCAAATTTTCTTAGAAGGCACCCCATTAATGAGAACTTGAAAACTAACAGTATGAAGGATCTCTAAAATCCAATTTATCCAACAAGTAGGAAACTTCATTTTAACAAGAATGAATTGAAGATAATTCTAATTCACATAATCATAAGCCTTCATAAGATCTTCCTTAATACAGACCTTAGGAGTCGAGCTCTTCATAATCACATTAAGTAACTCATTAACCAGCAGCATAGCATCAGTGATTGACCTCCCCTTAACAAAAGCACACTGAGCTTTGTTAATAATAAGTGGGAGAATAGGTTGAAGCTTGTTGGCCATCACCTTAGAGATGATTTTGTAGAGGGTATTACATAAAGATATAGGCCACCAATCCTTAACCTCAATTGCATTTTTATGTTTAGGTATAAGAGTGACAAAAGTCCTGTTAACTTCCTTCAATAACCGACCACTTCTGAAAAAAATTGCACAACACTCACCACCTCATCACCCACAATGCTCCAGCACTTCTTATAGAAGGTATAGTTAAAACCATCAGGGCCCGGGGCCTTTTCACCATCACTGTTCTTAATCACACTCTCAATCTCCTCTCTAGTTACAAAAGCAGATATAGCTTCAATATGATCATTAGATAGAGTAGGAAACGGACAATCCTCATCATCCCAACTGATATCACCATCACCACAAGAGTTGAATAAATCATTATAGTAATTAACAAACTCATCATGAATCTTCTCTTCATCATTACATCTATCATCATTTACCAGAATACTTCTAATAGAGTTCCTCATCTTCCTTGTCTGAATAGAAGAGTAGAAAAATTTTGAATTTCTATCTCCCAACTTCAACCAGTTAACACGAGATTTTTGTTTAAGAAAAGACTCTTCCTGGTTATAGGCAACCGTCGCCTCCTTCCTTTTAGAAACAACTTCCTCCACAAGCATACAGTTAGACGGGTCCAGATCAGCAATATAGTGAGCACAGCATGCTTCATACTCCTTCATCCTCCTCATTTCAGTAAGGTCACCAACTCTTTCCTTGTTCCATTTCGCCAAACAAAATCTCACATTATCCAATTTTCTGCAGACTCTGTACATGGGATTGCCATCCACCTTAATGCTCCAGGCTTCCTTCACAACATCCATGAAATCACCTCTATCACACCAAGCATTTACAAAACGAAAAGGAACTTTTTTCTTAGCAAAATTATTATCCAGATAAGCAGTAACTACTCTATGATCACTGTGAATATTAGCCTTAACATCACCCCAGAGATTAGGAAACTTATCAACAAAATCAAGATTGTAGAAGACCATGTCCAACTTTGACATAACAAGTTTATCGCCTTCCTGCCTATTGTCCCAAGTGAACCTTGAACCTCTAAGGTCCAATTCAATCAGAGAAGCATACTGTATACAGTCATTAAAATTCATCATAGACTCGTAGCAAGGCTTAGATTTACCAAATTTATCTTCAGCAAACCTAACAACGTTAAAATCCCCACAAATAAGCCAAGGGTCATTAATATCATAGCTTAACATCTTGATCAAATCCCAGAGATCTTTCCTCCTATTAAGGTTATTATGGCCATAGGTAGCAGATAAAAAGAAATCCCCAACCTCAGTAGACACATGAACATGAAGAAGTTGATCAGATTCACAAACTTTCCTCACTTTGATATCCTCTCTAGTCCAAGAAATAATAATCCTCCCAAGCACATGACTGCCATGGTTGGAAATCCACGAGTCATTTCCAAACAACCTATTCATAGTCTTAGCAACCTTCCTCCGTCTAATCTTAGTTTCAATAAGACACACCAAAGAACTATCAATCCCCCTCATCATCTCCTGAAGTGTTGATTGATGGCCAAGGCTGTTCAATCCTCGCACATTCTAGGAGGAAATAATAATGGGACTAACCATTAGAGCTTACTGCGGTTGGAGGCCTGCCAACCTCAGTAGCTCTCCTTTCTCCTTTATCAACAAACAAATTCTGAAATGCATTTGGAGAAATGTTGACTCCCGATCGATATGCCACCTCCAACGATTTGGATGGGCCTCTACGAGGGGACTTCGTGTTCCTCCTATTTCTTCAAACAACAGGGATGAAACCGTCATTCTTTTCCGCACTATTAACTGGGGTAACTTCTACCACATTCCCCAAATATTTTATATGGGTGAGAATAACACATTCCCCAAGGCGAATAATGCATGCCCTATCTATGGGTGGTTGAAAAAAAATACCACTACATTAGCTAAATAGTCTAATAAAATCAACATGCTAAAGAGAACTATGGCAAGTATAAGCATCAAATATTTGAAACATGGCGGTGGGGTACAAGACCCAAGAAATAGAATATCAATATTAATTTTGAGGCAAATGAAGCAAAAGAAATATGAATAGAGAGATGGTTCATTAAGTGCCTCATTAGGGAAATTTGGGTTTGGTTTGCAAATATTCCAACTTAGGGTATAAGGATGTTGTTACCACCCCAATTTTTGGGTTCTTTTGGTGAGAAATGTAATTTCTCTTATCAAAGATATTTGAACAAATAATGATATAATTTGTTTTGAATAAATTTCATTTACAATAGCCTTGTCGGTTGCTTTGTGAGCTTTTATTGGCTATTTAGCCCAATTATAAGAAAAATAAAAATAAAAGAAAGGGAATTTATCTAATAAAAGGAATAAGTAAGAAAGGGATAAAGGATAAGAGAAAAAGCAAAGGAATATTTTTTCAAGATGGGATTTCATGCCTTTAGGGTTCCTTGAGGTCCAAGGAATACAAGATGATAAGATAATGGCAAAAGAAATAGGAAATATCAATTAATTTGGTTTTATTAATGAATAACTTGCATGTGAAGGAAACACCCTTTTCCTTTGGAATTTGGGTTTAAAATTTAATACACGGGTAGATAATGCCAAGCCAGAGTTTCCTTTAAATTTTGAGATTAAAAGGATATGACAAGGAGAGAGAAACAAATAATAATCTAGAAAATTTCTCAAATACATTAATGATCAACTATCCAATTTGTGTGTCACATGTTTATATACTCCCATAATAGCTTTTAGCAATTCGATAGTATCCTTTTGAGGGAGTTTTAGTACTGAGAAATAAGTGCTCAATTGTGGAAAGTTATTAACATTATCCACCGTAAATAGATATCAGAGTTTGGATGGGAAACATTTTTAATAACCTTAAACCTTTCTCCACGAAACCATCCCATTACTCTGTGTATAAGAGGGGGGAAACAAACCTCAGAATAGCCGCCCATATCTCCCTCTCCCCGTCTGTTGTTCTCCTTTAAACTCTGGAAGTTGTTGTGCTTGTTATATAAGGGAACATCATGGGGATCATGCCCTTCAACCGAGACCCAACCCTCCTGCATGATGGCAAGTCATCAGGTGTTTCTGTCATGGATGCCACTGGCGGACCTGAAGGCAGGCTCCAAGGCGGCTGAGTACATGTGGTACTATGGTCCTGTCTGGTGCACGTCGACATATAGGGTGATGATGAGAGAAGGAGCCTGAGGGCAGTTGAAGGTGCAAGGCGATATCTTAACAAGTACAACTCGCCACCAGCCGCAAACCCATAACACCCGCCCTCTCCAGTCCTACCTGTAGGATTAACGTCAACCTCTGAGGAGAGAAGGTCGAGCTATGATTCTGCCGAGGGGTTTGGGGAGGAGCTTAGGAGGTTTTCCCACCCTCGACCGACCCTTGCACGCCCAAGAAGCTAGGGGAACGGATGAGTTGATCGGCCATGGCGCGGAGCTCGCTGGAGCGAGCGGAGCAGAGGAAGGTTGTCTCACCCCACCTCCTGTTAGAGAACACCACGCCGAGGGTTGGGCTGGGTCCGATGGGGAGCTGCGGAGGTGTAGCTACCCTCTTGCTGCCTCATGACACCAGCACCCTGAAGAATGGAGGTCGTGCACGACAGACATCCCTGCAACCAGACGATCGCGAGGTTGGGGATTGATAGAACCGAAAAGACGCGAGCACCCATGGGGGATGCACGTTACACATAAGGGCAAAAAGGTAAAATGATCCTTTTATTTAGCCAGCCGCTGATAAATGAAAAATGCACTAAGAGTGATGTGTCAGCCTGTGATTGGCCTCTTAGTATTTAACTTATAAATAACGTAGTAAATAAACCATAACTCATAACTAGGCAAATAATATATGTTTTTTGGTCAGAAAAATGCAAAGAATAAGATAAAAATAGTTTGAAAGCCTAAATCTGTCTCCTTTGAAAAAAGTATATTATTTTGATGTTAAAGGTATTAATTTCTGGTTAGCAACCGTAATTGATGATAATGGATAGTTTTATAACTGCAAATAGGTTAATTCGAGTATTGTTAACCTGTTTAATGATGAAGATGCGAGCACCCATGGGGGATGCACGTTACACATAAGGGCAAAAAGGTAAAATGATCCTTTTATTTAGCCTGCCGTTGATAAATGAAAAATGCACTAAGAGTGGCGTGTCATCCTGTGATTGGCCTCTTAGTATTTAACTTACAAATAACGTAGTAAATAAACCATAACTCAGAACTAGGCAAATAATATATGTTTTTTGATCAGAAAAATGCAAAGAATAAGAGAAAAATAGTTTGAAAGCATAAATCCGCCTCCTTTGGAAAAAGTATATTATTTTGATGTTAAAGGTATTAATTTTTGGTTAGCGACCCTAATTGATGATAATGAATAGTTTTATAATTACAAATAGGTTAATTCGAGTATTGTTAACATGTTTAATGATGAAGATGAATCTTAACCTATTTTGAAGATGAAATTGCAAGCTTTAGGGTTTTAAACCTAATATGATGGTTAATATCCTTAGAAACCCTAAATAGGGGAAAAGGAAAGAAAAGGACATTTAATCCGAAATTAGGGTTATATGTTGTTATAAGGTAACCTTAATGTCTTTCATGAGGAGTAGATGAGATAATTAGGGTTTGTGAGTAATTGTATAAAATTAGGAATGAATTGAAACCCTAATTGTAATTGAAACCCTAAAAAGGACTAGTAACCCTAGGAAGCAACTAGGCATATTAGACCTTGCTGGCATGATCAATGATAGGAAAATCGGATGCATATTTCAGGATCATATTGTGTGTTTGCTTGTTTACTGGATTTCTTGCTTAGTTGGATTATTTCTACACTCAAATCATCTTGGTAGGTATGTGGTTAATTATGGATAATCACATTAGTTTCCCGAAGGTTTTTTGGATGATTTGATCACATTGAATGCAACCTATCAGTTTGGATGTTCATAATTACAAATCATAAAGTTACTATGATTATCACAATAATAATAGAAGTGTGTATTCTTGCACCTACATGCCACCCTGATGGATGATGCTAAAGGTCAAGCCCAGGAGGGAAGACCAATGGGTACCATGAGTGGTGACCCCAGACACCAAGATCGGGATTGAGAAGGTGGTCTTTACAGAATGACTAATGGGCACTATGAGAGGTGACCCCAGGCACCAAGCTCGGGATTGAGAAGGTGGCCTTAAGTCATTGGAAAAAGAGAAACCCGAAAGGGGGTATGCCAGGGTTAGGGCAAAAGCAGTGGAGAATGTCACACTGAAAGTGTAAATTGGCTTGTTAATTAACTTGATTATGATATTTAGATTGTTAGACATATTTGTAAAATTTTGGTTGTCCCCACATACCGGAATATTCATTTATGCTGACTGACGTTTTGTTTGTCGACGTTTTAGGTACAAGTTTGAAAAGGACAAAAAGTAAAGTAGCATATGTGGAATTAAATAAGAATTAAAGTACAAGGGAGGATTAGTTAGAATAGAATCATGTTGGGGATAGAGGTAGATATCCCAGTTTTTGAAAAGGTATGCAAAGTTTTATTTATTACAACCTTTCAGTATAGTTTAGTAGAATTTGATAATTATTATTGATTATTTGTCAAACCTTTGATCTGGAAATTGGGATAACGGCTCTAACCTCTTGGTCTCCCTGAATTGGGGGGTTATCGGGAGGCGGGGTCGTTACATTTGATATCAGAGCATAGGTTCCTCATTTAATCTGTAATAATTATTAAATTTTACAAACTTTGTAGAACCCAAGGGAGTTATTAGAGGATTTTCCGAAAGACAAAGGTGTCTAGAAAAGGATCATGTTTGGGGGCTGGCAAGATTTTCCTCTACATCGCTAGTCAGAATATGAGGACTCTCGAATTAGTGTGACTGCCTGGCCAATGTCTCAGGATTTGACTCAAAATAAGATACATTTAGGACTCTCTCATCTTGTTCATCCCTCCTCATCTCAAATGTTGTTACGGATATTAAGGATTAGGGTTTTCTCTCTCTTCCTCACCCTCTTGAGGTATGGGTAAAGTTGATAAGGTTTAAGGAATCCTCCACTAAAGTAATGAAAAGCATGTAAATAAGATATCATGGACATAAGCTTAATAGTTGAAGCATAAACTAAAGAATAGTTGCATGCTTAGGTCAGATGACATATGTTGTCATGCCCTTAGGAGAGAACTGAGGCTAGACCTCCTTGTCAGGAGGATGAGTGGAGAAAGTTAGTCTTGGAGGTAGAGACCTCCATCCTAAGTAGAGACCTAGCACATCCTTTGAGGATGATGCTAACCCTAACCCTAAGTGAAGATTAGAGAGAGATGACACGATGAGCTAAATGCCATGGTCAACCTTGTGTGTGAGTGGACATGCTTTTGGTTTGGATGCCCATGATGATATGAGCCATGTGAGGTTGTTTGGCCTAGTACCTTTGGTGACCCAACCCTGGGAAGAGTCGTGCATGTTAGAGTGAAGGATAGCTCCTTCAATGATGAGGTTAGTGAAGAACCTATAGAAACTATATGGGCTTATTTGAGCATGGGCTTAGTATGCACCCATAGTACGTCAATAGTGCTGACAGTAGGCTAAAACCCTGGCCAGGAGAGTATGTGGGATAGCTTATGAGATAAGTAAGAAGAGCTATGGATAATCTTGAGCGAACATAAGTTTGAACATAGGCTTCACCCACGTAAGGGTATGCTTGTGAGATTGATCCACCTTCATGGAGAGAGGACCTCTAATAGTAAGACAGTTTGTAGGGTTAGCTCCAGAGAGAGAGAGAGAGCATGGCCCAAGCAAAAAGGTTGGAAGCTTAGACTCCGAGATATGAGGAACAGTGGGGAGTTGAGGATGATGTGACCTAAGTAGATGATAGCGTTTGCCTCATGCTTTATCCCTGGAGGCTGATGGTATCTTGGTTGCCTTTAGAGGAACCAAACCCTAGAGAGAAGATGAGACTATTGGTACCTATGTGCCTATGGTATAGGTGTTTACCTCCTGAGATAGGAAGAAGAGTTCCTTAGACCCTGAAGAGGCTTAGTAACAGGTTGTGAGGCCTTATACCTTGTTGGTTGTCCTTGAGGAGGACTCCACTCTAAAGTGTTATTCAAGTGGAATGATAATGGGAAGTGCATGTCATACCTTGTACATGCTTGCTTCGTGGTTAAAAGTTGAGCAGGAAGTTGGATGTCAGAAAAGTGAACCTAGGGTTCCTAGGCCTGAGGGGGGAAGTGGTGTACCTAATGCTCATGATGAGATTTGAGTTTTTATAGATTCGAGCATGGTACTCCTAATGTTTAAGAGGAAAGGGAAACCCCTTAAGTTTAAGGTATGCTTAATGAACCCCTCACAGCTAAGTCGGTGACATGGGAAGGTTTGTTCTTGGTCCAATGTTGAGGATGAGAACAAGTGTGACCTGTCATGGTTTAGTAGGTGGTCTGCTTGTGCCTTAGTAGCTTGCTAGGGTTAAGCATGCTCATGTGGATGTAAACCCTAAACGTAGGGACATTTGCGACCTTTGTGCTATCAAAATATAGTTTCCTCCCATCCTGGGAAAGGGACCCTTCTGTAGGGTATGTACTAGCTTTTGTTGGGTAGAGGCAACCTTATGAGGTCTCATAGAATCTTGAGAAGCTAAGTGGAGAGTACATAGTATAAGAATAAACCTGTAGACCCATAGATAATCATCTTTAAGTGCATGTGGATGTGTTACCATGGAGGTAACTGGTATGGGGCCTGACCAAGGTAGGCAGGTCACCATGACCCCTATGAAAGGATGAAAGTCAACCCATGAATGCAGAGAGAGATGATGGAGACTTGGGTAAGATTCTAAGTTGGACATGTACTATAATAGAATCCTAAGTCTATCCTAGGGTCAGATAGGGATAAGACCCATGGAAGTAGGAGTTGCCTAATTCCCTAGTTGCACATGACCATAGGGTCGGGAGGTAACAACTATCATTGTCTAAGGGTCATGGGTTAGGAGATTGATCACCTTCATGAACTCATGGGACCCAAAAAGGTAGATGAGGAGGCACTCTTTGGATGCATAAGATAAGAGGGATGACCCCAAAAGTGTCGACACCCTATAGACCTAGAGGAGATGACCAAGGATTGTGTGGTAATCCAAGTAGGTTCGAGACCAGTTTTCCATGGAAGTAACTTTGATATCGAGATGATCGTGATACATAAGTTGCACGTTCCAACTTAGATGTGAAGGTGTACTGGCAATGTGGGATGTACCATCTCTACTCTTGGAATAGAAAGACATTTGTGTTTGGATGGCCGCCAAATGCTTATTTCATCTTGTTATGGGAGCGAGAGATAGGACAATACACATACCATACACCAGGAATAAAGATGATGTGAGTAGAAACGTTGCTAAGAGGTATGAGAACAGAGATGATAACATACCCTTGTGGAGTAAACAATATGTATATGGTTTACAAACATCAAGAGAACTAAGGTAGTCATCTTGTGAGGATGTTTTATCATGAGCTATGTGGAATTTGCAAGTTATACAAAGTTGATAACCAAGAGGATGAGCTCAGGGTGTTCTTGATGAAGGTAGACTTAGAGTCCGAGATGAGATGATAAGTGAAATAGATGGAGGTGAATATCTTCAACATTACCTAACACCTAAGGATGTGAAGTGGTAATGGATGCTCTGGTTGAGATGTAGTTGCCTAGTTTAGCTAGAGGCTAGAAGACACTGTTAGGTTAGCCCTAGGTTTGGGAAAGAAGATATGTTTGGCTAACACTCAGATGTGATGAGATCTGTTGAACAAGTTAGTGGTTGTTTGGTTAGCCAGCCTAGGCCTTGATGCAATGAAAGAATGATTGTAGAACCTCATATGCACTTCTCTGGAAAAGAAGGTGATGAAACCCCGACTAGAGTGGTTTAGGGTTTTCGAGGATTTAATCTTGAGGAATCATGACATACATAAGATCATGATTTTAAGATTCACCATACACCATGGTACTACTAAGGTAGTAAGTGGTAGCAGTACTTTGATGCCTAAGATGAAAAGTGTACAAAGATGCATGTGGCTTGTCACCGTGCAAGCCAGGAGGTGAAGGACGAACACTAGTAACCCAATGAGTTGATATAGAGGATAAAGAGTCCCCGAGAGGGAATGGGAGTTATTCACTATGGATGTCGTGGTAAGTCTCCCATGGACCAAGGAAGGTCAAGGTGCAATATGGGTTATGGTAGATCGCCTTACCTAGAGGACATGATGTAATAAGAGAGAGAGTACTGTCGAGAGACAGATCCAGTTGAACTACATGTAAGAGAGATGGTTCAACTATACCATGATACAATTTCAAATGTTCTTGAGTATGACCTAAAGATTCACTTCCATGCGGTGGAAGTAGATACATGAAGAACTCAATGTTAGTACAGTTTATCACCCCTAACTAATAAGATGATCCATACTAGAGGGTCTGATGAGAGCATGTGTGCTCATTCAGGGTGATACATAGAGATAGTTCTTGTCCTCTGTAAGATATGATGATAACCACCATAGCTAGTATCGGGATGTAAAGGAGGTTGTGTCGATCACCACTTCATTAAGATGATGTTGGTGAAGGGGCCTCACGAAGGTCAGAAAAGAACCATAGTGTGTGTAGATGAAGTCGCTTTGATCGTGCAGTGGCTGAGAGAGAGCCCAGGGGTGACATGAGTCGTGAGCTGATGCAAAGCAGACTGACATGCAGTTCATTGTGGGAGAGTATGTGATGTGAAAATCTGACCCCTCTAAGTTATAGCTAAGAGAGAGTTGAGTCCCGGCTGCATGGTCCATTTGAGATGGATTGGTGGAGATATTTGTATTTAGCCTTACCCCTCAGGATAACATGATGAATAATGTGTTCCATGAGTCCGGTCTAGAGCACTGTGTGAGGTACCCAAGCCATGTGCTGAGCCCTGAACCTATTTAGCTTTATGAGAGGCTGAAATGTCTTGAGTCACCTATGAGGGTACGATATACCAAGGTAAGAAAGAACTCATATGGAAGAATATGAGATGATGAAGGTTCTTGGGAAGCACCATGGAAAGGGTGAGGCCACATGGGAGCCATGATGGACATAGGAAAGGCTTATCATGTTTGTTTGCCTGGTGGAATTTTGTGGGAAAAATTCTTATAAGAGGGGAAGGATGTTACAACCCCAATTTTTGGGTTCTTTTGGTGAGAAATGTAATTTCTCTTATTAAAGATATTTGAACAAATAATGATATAATTTGTTTTGAATAAATTTAGTATACAATATCCTTGTTGGTTGCTTTGTGAGATTTATTGGCTATTTAGCCCAATTATAAGAAAAAGAAAAATAAAAGAAAGGGAATTTATCTAATAAAAGGAATAAGTAAGAAAGGGATAAAGGATAAGAGAAAAGGCAAAGGAATATTTCCCCAAGATGGGATTTTTTTCCTTTAGGGTTCCTTGAGGTCCAAGTAATCCAAGATGATAAGATAATGGCAAAAGAAATAGGAAATATCAATTAATTTGGTTTTATTAATGAATAATTTGCATGTGAAGGAAACACCCTTTTCCTTTGGAATTTGGGTTTAAAATTTAATACATGAGTAGATAATGCCAAGCCAGAGTTTCCTTTAAAATTTGAGATTAAAAGGATATGCCAAGGAGAGAGAAACAAATAATAATCTAGAAAATTTCTCAAATACATTAATGATCAACTATCCAATTTGTGTGTCACATGTTTATATACTCCCATAATATCTTTTAGCAATTCGATATTATCCTTTTGAGGGAGTTTTAGTACCGAGAAATAAGTGTTCAATTGTGGAAATTTATTAACATTATCCACTGTAAATAGATATCAGAGTTTGGATGGGAAACATTTTTAATAACCTTAAACCTTTCTCCACAAAACCATCTCATTACTCTGTGTATAAGAGGGGGGAAACAAACCTCAGAATAGCTACTCATATCTCCCTCTCCCCATCTGTCATTCCCCTTTAAATTCTAGAAGTTGTTGCACTTGTTATATAAGGGAACGTCATGGGGATCATGCCCTTCAACTGAGACCCAACCCTCCTGCATGATGGCAAGTCATCAGGCGTTTTTGTCATGGACGCTGCTGGCGGACCTGAAGGAAGGCTCCAAGGCGGTCAAGGACATGTGGTACTATGGTCCCATCTGGTGCACATCGACATATAGGGTGATGATGAGAGAAGGAGCCCAAGGGCAGTTAAAGGTGCAAGGTGATATCTTGACAAGTACAACTCACCACCAGCCGCAGACCCATAACACCCACCCTCTCCAGTCCTACCTGTAGGCTTAACGTCAGCCTCTGAGGAGAGAAGGTCAAGCTGTGATGCTGCCGAGGGGTTCAGGGAGGAGCTTCAGAGGTTTTCCCACCCTTGACCGACCCTTGTACGCCCAAGAAGCTAGAGGAATAGATGAGCTGATCGGCCACAGCGCAGAGCTTGCTGGAGCGAGCAGAGCGGAGGAAGGTTGTCTCACCCCACCTCCTATCAGAGAACACCACGCCGAGGGCTGGGCTGGGTCCGATGGGGAGCTGCGGAGGTGTAGCTACCCTCTTTCTACCTCACGACGCCGACACCCTGAAGAATGGAGGTTGCACACGGTGGACATCCCTGCAACCAGGTGATCACGAGGTTGGGGATTGATAGAAGCGAAAAGATGCGAGCGCCCATGGGGGCTACACATTACACATAAGGGTAAAAAGGTAAAATGATCCTTTTGTTTAGCCAGGCGCTGATAAACAAAAAATGCACTAAGAGTGACGTGTCAGCCTGTGATTGGCCTCTTAGTATTTAACTTACAAATAACATAGTAAATAAACCATAACTCAAAACTAGGCAAATAATATATGGTTTTTTATCAGAAAAATGCAAAGAATAAGATAAAGATAGTTTGAAAGCCTAAATACATCTCCTTTGGAAAAAGTATATTATTTTGATGAAAAAGGTATTAATTTTTGGTTAGCAACCCTAATTGATGATTATGGATAGTTTTATAAGTGCAAATAGGTTAATTCAAGTATTGTTAACTTGTTTAATGATGAAGATGAATCTTAACCTATTTTGAAGATGAAATTGCAAGATTTAGGGTTTTTAACCTAATATGATGGTTAATATCCTTAGAAACCCTAAATAGGGGAAAAAGGAAAGAAAAGGACCTTTAATCCGAAATTAGGGTTATATGTTGTTATAAGGTAACCTTAATGTCTTTCATGAGGAGTAGATGAGATAATTAGGGTTTGTGAGTAATTGTATAAAATTAGGAATGAAGTGAAACCCTAATTGTAATCGAAACCCTAAAAAGGACTAGTAACCCTAGGAAGCAACTAGGCTTATTAGACCTTGATGGCATGATCAATGATAGAAAAATTGGATGCATATTTCAGGATCATATTATGTGCTTGCTTGTTTACTGAATTTCTTGCTTAGTTAGATTATTTCTGCACTCAAGTCAGCCTGACAGGTATGTGGTTAATTATGGTTAATCACATTAGTTTCCCAAAGGTTTTTTGGATGATTTGATCGCATTGAATGCAACCTATCAGTTTGGATGTTCATAATTGCAAATCATAAAGTCACTATGATTATCACAATAATAATAGGAGTGTGTATACTCCCACCTACATGCCACCCTGATGGATGATGCCAAAGGTCAAGCCCAGGATGGAAGACCAATGGGTACCATGAGTGGTGACCCCAGACACCAAATTCGGGATCGAGAAGGTGGTCTTTACATAATTACTAATGGGCACTATGAGAGGTGACCCCAGGCGCCAAGCTCGGGATTGAGAAGGTGGCCTTAAGTCATTGGCAAAAGAGAAACTCGAAAGGGGGTATGCCAGGGTTAGGGCAAAAGTGGTGGAGAATGTCACACTGAAAGCATAAATTGGCTTGTTAATTAACTTGATTGTGATATTTAGATTGTTAGCCATATTTGCAAAATTTTGGTTGTCCCCACATATCGGCATATTCATTTATGCTGACTGACGTTTTGTTTGTCGGCATTTTAGGTACAAGTTTGAAAAGGACAAACAGTAAGTGGCATATGTGGAATTAAATAAGAATTAAAGTACAAAGGAGGATTAGTTAGAATAGACTCCTGTTGTGGATAGAGGTATATATCCCAATTTTTGAAAAGGTATGCAAAGTTTTATTTAATACAACCTTTCAGTATAGGTTAGTAGAATTTGATAATTATTATTGATTATTTGTCAAACCTTTGATCTAGAAATTGGAATAACGGCTCTGACCTCTTAGTCTCCCTTCATTGGGGGGTTACTGGGAGGCGGGGTCATTACAGATGCACATACCTCTCTTACTGATTTCAACTATTCACTTTCACCACTTTAACTGAGTCTAGGGTCCATTTTTCCTATTTTCAAGGTATTCACATGCATTAGGGTTTGGAAACCATATAAGTGTATTGAAACCCTAATTCTAGAACTTTTTAGCAAAACTCGGATTTTCACTCTAAAAAATCTCATCAATCAACTTATTAGGTTAGCCTGATCAAGAAAACATATTTTTATGTCTATTTTAGAGTTAATATGTTAAAGTTGAGATTTTAAGGGATTTTATGCATTAAATTCATTATCCAAAATAATCATTTGCAAAAATATAGAAATCAAGTGTTGAAATCATTTTTCCAATCAAAAACACATTTTACTTTAATTTTTAGACAAATGAATCAAAAGATATGATTTTTGCAATTTAAACCAATAAGAAAAAGGTAAGTCAACAAATCCTTGAGAGAGAGAAAGAGAGATGAATAGGATCGGCTATGTGACTTGGCATAATTACAGGTGGCCAAGTCATTGGTCAAAGCTGATTCAAACATGACGAAAATAAAAGGAAACATGGGCAAGAAAACCTTTTTACCCTTGGTGAGGAAACGAAAAGAAATGAGTGAGTCAGGGCACTAACGGTAAATCATCAGGGGTATCGCCTTCCCCGACCAAGCGCCATGGCTGCTTCAAGCAGCAGGCTAGCTCAAGCATGAATTCAGATAAAACCATGAATCACGATGAAATGTTGAACCAAAGATAGTAAAAGAGAGATCAAGGTCTCACGAACTCACCTCCAACCTCAATTGTCATGTTGATGTCACTGAGAGTTGGGGAGAAGAGCCACAAAGTCTTGGAGAATGGCAAGTTACAGACAACGAGGCACAAAGCCAAATAGAAAATTGAAAAGAGAGAAATATAATGCAGACGACGACGAAACTGGGGGTATAGTCCCCTATTTATATGGTTGCGTTCTAAGGCCTTTGCAACATGATGCCTTGAGAAGCCAGGAAGGAAATTTGGGCATTTCTTGGATACTAGACAAAAACCCACGAGTAAGGGACCATTTTGTGTGGACTTATCTCACAAATCTATAGCAAGAAAAAGCATGAGAAAATATCGAGAAACGAGGTAGTAAATCGCGAAATACCAGTGCATATGCACTGTTTGCTGCAGCACTCTCTTATGCGAGGTAGGTGAGGAACTTCACATCATAGGATCAGACGAACATGGCTCTGGGAGGTATCCCAACCATCCATTGGGTGGACCCATCTGGGAAAGAAGGGAAAAAACCCAACGTGACATTAAGTTGATTTCCAAATCAAAATCAAATAAAGTGTGTTCACATTGATTTCTTATTTTCTCTTTCCTCCAAAAAGGGCGCAAACAAATCTCAAATTATATAAAACTTGACACCTAAGCTAATTCAAGTATGTAGAATCACAGTATGCAATTATATTTTCCTTTTGAATATTATAAATATTTTATTTATTTATTTTAAATAAAATCATATTTTCTTTTTCTTAGTGCATTAAAGACTTCTAGAATCCATCAATTAATGTGAAACTTCATCCTTGAGAAAACCAAAACTTGTGGAACACAAATTGGCCATAAATTTTATCCTTTGGAATTATTTTGTTCATTATTTAATATTTTTGGCTTTATAAACTTTCTTTCTCCTAATCTACACATGAACATTAAAGATTATCCAAATAACATAAAATTCATCCAAAAGGCTAGTTTTAATGTGTAGATTATGAATACAAGATTATTTTATACTTTTTGAGTCATTAAATGGTTTGTTTCATATTTTGGAGGAAAACTCATATTTTCTTTTCTAAATAAAAGAGATGTAATTATTATCATCCCAAAATTATAAAACTTGACCTCCAAGCCAAGACAAATAAAACTCAAACAAAACGAATCCCAAGTTATCTTTAACCAACTAGTCTTCCTTTTATGAATTTTATCCCATTATCCAATATAACCACTATTTCTCATATTAAATAATTCAATATCATATTAACATGTTTAAAACATCATTATTCATTCATTTTTCTCTTCCTTGCCCCAAAAGGCTAATGAATGTTCTAGAACGGATATATTTTATCATTATCCCACTTAAGTGGTGAATTTGCATTTTAGACCCTTAAGTTAAACTTTTACTGAGGTATTTGTGCATAAACCCTTTTACCAGTATAAATGGTGATCAAATTCACCCCAAGCCAAGGACAAAAAGGATAGAAAACATAGGAAAAGCATGGGAAAAGGGTTAAAAAAGAATATATCTAAATTTTAGTTCGTGGCATATACATAAGGGGAAAAAATTTCGCTATTTACATAAAATAATATCTTTTTATAATATTTTAAATTTTAATTGATACAAACAAATAGCCACTTTTGTAATGAAATATGAATATAAAATAGTGTGTCAACTAATCTTTACATACTACATTTAATGCCAAATATAGCCCATATGGTTTTTATTTTTCCTTTATAATAGTTTGACATTTATTTATAAGAAAACTTTGCATGTATATATTTTAAAAGATGATAAACTCATTTTGCATGGTTGTATATAGGATGATAAGTTGCAAATTGACATCTCATAATATGGAAGTGTGTTTGAAATAATTCGTGCAGTCTCTAGTATATCATTAGGTTTTGTAAAATACCCAAATTTAGATTACCTCATCTAACCTTCTCATGATATCTTGAACTAGGGCTTACAAATTAAAATAAAAATGGGTTCCCCTTCCCCTAATTGAAAATATTCTAAGATCAACAAACACAGATAAAAACATGTATTAAATAAAATCCTTTTACCTAACATTTGAGAATTAAATAACTAATGTATTTCCTTAATGGGGTTAATTGTATAAATATATTAGATAGATACTTTGACCTTATATTAATAGTATACAATATATATAAGATGAGTGGATAAAGGAAAATAAATAAATATGTCTAATTATATCAAACTAGATTAAAAATAAAAAAATAATTTAAATGCACACTTAGAGCCCTCAAAAAGGAATAAAATAGAAAAAGTTTTACAGATGAGAATATGACTTTAAAATTAGATTTCTCACATCCTAAATATCCTACCTACCAATTTTCATGTCATTCAGATTTCGGTTGTCCATCCATTTAGTTGGTAGAAAAATGGATACTTAATGTATATTATTCCACTCCATATTTACATTTAAATTCCATTGGACCTTCTCCACACAATGTTTGGGCCTTATTCTACCTGGGTCATGCATTTTGCACCCAAACCCTGGCCACAAATTGTGTTTCGCTCCCTCTTCCCCATCTGATTCTTCCTCAATCCCTCTCTTTTATCCTTCTCTATTATATTCCTCTTCTATCTCCACTCTTTGATACAATCAGCGCCTGCAACTATCATGCCATCAAGCCCTTTTGCTCTTCCTCCCCACTTCTCTTCTTCACTTATTCTTCACCTCCTCTATCAATCCAACACAGCCTCGAGTCTCCACCACCCCTTTGGGACCACATCCTACCATTGTCTTCCTCCTCTTCTTTCCTCCCTCCTTCATCCGCACAACCTTATATGTGCTACTTTCTATAACCAGTGATCCATGACTGTGATGCGCCAACGCCACACGAATGAGATAACTCAAAACAAATCACACAATTAACAACTAAGAAACCACATTACCATAAAATAGGGTAAAATAAAATCGATCTCAGATAACTATCTCAAGCGGTTACAGATAGATCAAGGTTCACAAAATGTCACCACATGCATCACATATCATACAATAAAGGTATTCACATCACTGTACAATGGTCATCTTGCCACAAATCTGTTGCAAAAAATGTCTTGTTCACATATGCAAGCCACTTATGTACAACTAAGGTATACTGCCAAACTGTATATCGATATACAACATCTACAAAACACCCCATCCATGACGTAAGAGTACATGGATGACACATAGGATTCTACTACAAAACACTAGCAGTTTATTCAACCTTTTATGTTCATTAATCTCCAAGTTGCTCCTCCTCAATATCACAATGTCTACTATGCTGCACACGACCAGCTAAAAAGATGTAGCGAACCATGAGGGTGAGACCCATGTACCAGTAAGAGATATAACTCTCCACCAATAACTATTGTGAATACATATTATACTTAAGTAGGAAAATAACATGATTAATAGGATGAGAAGATTCAGATAAATGAAATAATTAAAAATGATTACACATGTTGAGCTGATTAAACAACTATAGCAGATAAGCAGAACATGTTATGTATTTAGAAGGAATATGAACAACGTGTATAATAGTTGATTTCTCTTACTGCATTATAATACATCTGAGAAGTACAAGAAACAAGGCAAGTGTAAACATCTAATGTGAGTTGTATAACCCTAAGCAGGTATACTATACAACAATATTACGTCTTCTAAGCCCTGGGGAGATGAGGTATACCACTCATACTCCGAATGGACACTGCTAAGTTGAAATTAGTGCCACATAAGATCTAGGAGAGTCAGACTCCTATGATATCCTCCGCCCTCGGTCAGTAAGAGTATGTTGCTGCATAATAGCCTAGTTCGCTTTGGTATATAGGTCATGACACTAGTGGATAGGGTATACAAACCCAATCATCTGAGGTACAACCGCAGTTGTCCTCAATCACATCATTTATACTGAGATATGATTGCAGTCATTCTCTTGCGAAGGCATGACAACAACTATCCTCTAAATCTTGGAATCAAGATGTCAAGGACACTTGTCACTTGCACCTCAAATACTCAATAGTATCCGCGCCAAGTTTCCTTTAGGAATACTCATTTCACCATCCAGAAAGTTCTGACACTGGAATGGATCTATGGCACAGGAAATCTACATGATTAGGGTTTCACTAGATTAATTATTGCCAATTGGGTATCTTTTATAGCATCAATCAAGTTACAACATACAAACCCTAGAAAGGTTCTACAAAAGATAAGGTAGATTGCAACTTCTAAAGATATAAAACGTAGTTGTCCTCTAATCACATCATGTTATAATCACTGAGACCCGACCAAAAAGTGGGTTAGGTATGACCGCAACCATAAAAATGAAACACTTGGTGTCAGGATGACAAGCATTCTGCATACTCAATAGTATGCCCTCTGAGTTTCCCTTAGGAATACTCGTTTCACCATCTAGAAAGTTCTGACATTGAAGATGGTTCTATGGCACAGGGTACTACATGATTAGAGTTTTACTTGATTAGTTATCCCCAATTGGGTGAATTAAGGTTGCATCAAACAAATGGACATACAAACCCTAATTCACATCTAGAAATCATATACGTATCACAACTTCAAAAGTTATAAAATGTGTAAAACACAATTTCTCATCGCATCATCACATGGTACTATTCACTTGTCATTCATGAGACTACACTAATCATCATACCATCAAAAGATATAAATCCTTTTTACAATATCACAGGGTATCAACCCTTATCAACACAAGATGATTACACCTCATTCAAGGCTCAACCATGCCCAAAGGTCATTAAGACCGTCATACTATCACAGGATATAAATCATTTTCACAATATCACAACATATCAACCCTTATCAAAACAAGAAGATTACACCTCATTCAGGGCTCAACTATGCCCAAAGGTCATTAAGGCCATCATACTATTCCCCGTAAGATCATCATTATCTTTCCATGCCTTATAACAAGGCTCAACAACATCACTTACATATAATACACCAGATCAGCATAATATTGCATTAATGAGCTAGGAGATATTCATAAACAATCATAGTAGGGTTATATTAACATTAAGAACATTCCTTTGTTACATTAATATGCAAGGAATATAGATATGATTAACCCTCATCATATTCATAATGCACATGTTTATCATAAGAAAGTATCAACCATGTGGCTATGATAACCACCAATTAACACATTAAGGTTATGATCATATTAAGGAGACTATTTCACCATCATGCCATCATATAAGAAGGTTAAACATGAATACTCATCTTTATCTATTTGCATTAGAGTTAGTCTCAACAAGATAAATTATATTAATGTTACTAATCAACACTCATACCCAAACCCTAACTCATGGCATCCCCATTGGATCATGGATGCATAAGGTGAAGCATCACCATCACATTCCATATTATTATCAAGTATGAACCCACACCTAAATCAAGGTGTAACCATCGGGTTATAGCATACTAGGGTTTCAACAACAATAAGACAGTACTCCATGATTGTATTAATCATTCAAGGACTATTCACAACCAAATACCATCATTTTAGTTATATTAAATCTAGGTATAACAAGCTATACCTCATTAGGGTTACATATCAACACAATATGGTTATCATACCTTCTATTCATATGAGTGAATAGGTAATACTACCTTATTAAGGGTAACCCACCATTTGTTCCATCATCATTCAACCCATATCACCACACCACAATGTCACCCAGAACCATTGGATGTTTAAAAGGTAAGATCATTGGTTGTTTACATAAGTAAATACCTTGAATGAATCATCTATGCTGTTATTGAGTTGTGATCTATAAAATTCACCATTTAACCCTAGACATCCTTTGGTTAACAATAATAAGGGTTCTGTTGAGAGTAGGGTAAAACCCACAATTGACTGTTCATTTAAAAATTAAAACAAGCCATCCATTGTCAACAAGTAAGCTCCTTAAGTTGATCATATAAAGGAAACCATATAAATCACATTATTAGGACCAACATATTACATTATCCATAATTCAACTTTATTGAAGGAATAACCATTAGATCTTGACCATTGGGTCAAGTTCATATGTTAAAACCATCAATTACAGTATAGGTCCGACCAATGCATCAAGTGACCCAAGAAACCACTGGTCTAAGGCTTAATTGATGCTACAACTATATGATTAACTCACCATAGGTTTTGGAGACCTGATACACCATCATTAGTGACCATTAAGTCACCATAGGTTGTTAGATCAGCACTATATTCAATAATCATCATCAATTATCAAACTAATATCACCATTGATTGATAACATCATTAGGGTACTTAGTTGTTAATCACTAGGCTTCTAATTAGGCCAACATATGACCTAAAGGGTGAACATAATTTGACACGCTTGGCTACCACCATCAATTGTCATGAAGACAACACCATAGGGTTGTTGCAATGGTACCATCATCGGGTCATGGATTTATAGAAGAAATCAACTTAAAACCCTACAATTGACCATTGGTTGATAGGTGCTTAGCACCATAGGTTGTCAAACCTACCTAATCAAAGTCATATTATACCTTAGGAATAATGTACACATGATCACAAGTTCATCTAAAACTGAAATCAGAATAGAGAACATTATAAAAATCAAAATCCAAGTCAAGCATAGCTTTTTAGTGCATGGATTATCATTTTCAAGCAAGAACATGAGCTAGCAAGCTTATGATAAGCAATAAACGTGGAGAAAGTTTTAAAACTTGCCTCTAATTAGAAGATAAACTCCCAAACATAAGAAAACATGAGCAGGTAGGGTACAAAATCAAATCAAAAGTTGTGAACTCGTCCATCTAGCACCTTTCTTCATCAAATGAGCAAACCCTAAGCATAAGGAGCAAGAGAGGTAGGGTTTTAGAGCTTTAGAGCAATTTCTACAATGGAACAACAAGGTTCTAACCTGGAGAAAGGTAGGAGGAAGGATAAAAAAGAAATAAATGGAGGGTATAAGGGAATTCTTACTCTTTTAGGTCAAGATCACTAGAAGGAAGCTTTTCAAACCCTAAAAGGAAGTCAATTGCAACCCTAGATTCTTTTTCCAAGAAGATCCCCTCTTTTTTCTTCCTTGGACAAGAAATTTGTAGAAGAACAGAGGGAGAACGAGGTTCATAGAAGAAGGGAAGTGGTGGAGAGAAAATGACACACTTTTGTGCTTAGGGATAAGTATATGAAACTTTAAGATAAATAAAAAGAAAAAGTTGAAGTTCTAGTATCTTTCCAAGTGTCCATAGCCTTAAAACTATTAAGAATATACAAGCACACACACAAGAAGCTCCCCCACAATCCATAGAGACATTCTTATCCCTCATTTCTTGAATTTCTAAGCAAAACAAATAATTCATTAGTTGATAGCTACTAAAGGTAGCTCATCCATGAAGGGGTAAACCCTAAAATACCCTTGGAGAAAACACCTTAAAACCAAGGATTAAATAGGTTCTCCATGGATCAACAAGATCAAGAATGATGAGTGAATATCCAAAGAACATAATGCAAGTGATAAATTGTAAAACAAGCCTCTCAATTGGGTAAATTTTAGAAACGTCCAAAATGTGCATAAAATTGCATAACTTGCCCAAACAATGTCCAAATCGGACAAAATTTGAAACTTAAGCTTATATTATGATTTCAAAACATATAAAAAGGTTAGATTAGGGTTATAATATTTAAATTATTATAATTAAGTTTATTCAACTCATTAAGAAAGTTTAGGGGCCTTACATGACACGTCCTCTTCCAACTCAACCTTCACAGTTTGCAAGGTCAACTCTATTTAAGGGTGACACTTCCTTATAATAAAAACATGGAATACTGGGTGAAACATGTGCAACTCAGGTGGTAGCTCCAACCCGTAAACCACCATCCCAACATGTGCTACCACATGGTATGGTTCCATATACATGGGATCCAACTTACCCTTCTTCCCAAATCTCAACAAACCTTTCCAAGAAGAGACCTTAAGATATACCTTATCCCTCACTTGGAACTCCAAAGGTTTGTAATGATTATCAGTGTAAGACTTCTGTCTATCCTGGGCTTCCTTCAGCTGTTGTTGTATCATCTTGATCTTTTCTGTTGTCTGGTTCACAAGCTCAGGACCCAAAATTTGATACTCACATGTTTTGTATCAACACAACGGAAATGAACAAGGTATCCCACACAAAGCCTCATAAGGTGCCATATTTATGCTCCTCTGGTAACTATTGTTGTAGGCAAACTCTATCACATTAAGGTGCACTTCCCAACCACTCAAAAACTATAGAATACTTGCCCTCAATAGGTCTTCTAAGTCTGAATCGTCCTCTTAGACTGGCCATCTGTCTGTGGGTGAAATGTTGTACTGAACCTCCACTGTGTAACCCATGGTTGTATGCTGATGCTCCCAAAAACAACTAGTAAACTGAGGACCTTTATCAATCACTATCACTGATGGAATACCGTGCAAACGTACTATCTCATCAACATATATTTGTGCCAATTTCTCTAATGTATATGTTGTCTTCATAGGAAGGAAGTGTGCTGACTTGGTCAACCTGTACACTATCACCCAAATGGTATGATGACCCTTGCTTGTCCTAGGAAGACAAACTACAAAGTCCATAGTAACATGATCCCATTTCCACTACACTATAGGAAACTGTTGCAATGTTCCTGCAGGATTCTAATGCTTAGTCTTGACCTACTAACACACAAGACACTTCACCACAAACTCAACCACGTCATGCATTGGGCCACCAATACAAATCTTTCAGGTTGTGGTACATCTTGGTACTTCTTGGATGCATCACATACATAAAAGAGTGAGCCTCCTCCAAAACCATCTTCCTCAGATCAACAACATCAGGAACCATTGCCCTACCATGAAAACACACTATCCCATCCTCTGACTCATGAAAACATCACACTTCTCTCTGCCAAACTCTGATCAGATCTGATGTATCATAGTATCACCATGTTGTGCATCCCTAATATGCTATCTCAATGTGGGCTTCACCTGTAACTACAGTAGCAAGCTTGCCAACAAGGAGACTTCTAATTGGACATTCATCTGACACAAAGACACCAACATGTCTTGCTTATGGCACACCAAAACACAACTGTGCCTTCTCAGTAGATGATGAAGAAGAAGACTTCCTACTCAAGGCATCCACCACCAGATTCACCTAACATATATGGTAGTCTATGTTCAATAATAATCTTTGATCAGCTCCATCCAGCGTCTCTGCCTCATGTTCAGCCCATGCTTCGAGAAGATGTACTAAAGATTCTTGTGATCGATGAAGATCTGACACTTTTTGCCATAAAGGTAGTGTCTCCCAATCTTCAAAACATGAACCACACTACAAGCTCCAGAATGTGTGTCAGGTATTTCTCCTCGTGTTTCTTAAGTTGTCACAAAGCAAAAGAAATCATGTTCTTGTCCTGCATCTGTACACATCCCAATCTGTTCTTCGACACATCACAAAAGATGATGTAGCCTTTCCCTTACTATGGTAGCATTAAAACTGGTGCACTGGTCAACTTCTCCTTCATAAGTTGGAAAGAACACTGACACCTATCATCCCATACAAATGGTACACCTTTCCATGTCACCTTTGTTAGGGGTAACACTACAACACTGAAGTTCTTGATAAACCTCATGTAGTAGCCTGACAAGACTAGGAAACTGCAAACCTTTGTTGGAGTTTTAGGCTGCTCCCACTCTACCATTAACTACACTTTATTTTGGTCCACACAGATGCCTCTAGCAGATATCACATGCCCAAAAAAAGACACCTCCTTCAGCTAAAACTCACACTTGCTGAACTTGGCATACAACTTGTGTTGCCTCAATAATGACAAAGCCTATTGTAGATGTTGCTCATGTTGTTGTCCATCTCTTGAGTATGTCAAAATGTCATTTATGAACACAACCATGAACTGGTAAGGATATGGCCTAAAAACTTTGTTCATCAGATCCATGAACGTCGTTGGTGCATTGGTTAGCCCAAACAACATAATCACAAACTTGTAGTGACCATACCTAGTCCTAAAAGCTGACTTGGGCATGTCATCCGCCTTGATCCACAAATGATGGTAACTTGATCTCAAATCTATCTTAGAAAACACTGAATCTCCTCTCAACTGATCAAATAGATCATCTATCTGTGGAAAATGGTACTTGTTCTTGATTGTCACCTTGTTCAGTTGTCGGTAGTCGATGCACAACCTCATAGAACCGTCCTTCTTCTTAACAAAGAACACGGGAGCACCCCAAGGGGAAGTGCTTGGTATAATAAAGCCTTTTTCTAGCAGCTCCTACAACCACTTCTTCAACTCTTGCATCTCAACTGGTGCCATCATATATGGTGACTGCGCTATCAGTTGTGTACCAGGAACTATATTGATCTCACAGTCAATCTCCCTATCTTAGTATCCACCACATGTGCTAAGAAAGCTTCAGACCCCTACCTCATCAGCCTCTCAACTGTCATTACTGACACTAGCACGTCGAGAGAATATTCCTATCTCATTGGAAGATCCACAAAACATCACCATCAAAGAACGTCGCCACTTTAGAACTATAGTCCAAGACCACTTGGTACTTATCCAAGGTATCCATCCCAATGATCACCTCAAATCCATGCATATCAAGTGGTATAAGGTCCACTTGAATGCGACGTTCTAAAAAAAGAAAGAATTAGGATGGACACACCTCATGCAACTTGACAGAACCAACCAAAGAGGTTTCTAAGAGAAGACTATCAGATCTATGACTAATAGGCAAGGAACAAATATTTATCACCTCTTTGGTTATATAGAGTGCATCACACCTGTGTCAACCAAAACATATATAAATTAGAAAGAAGACAAATCAGAATGAATAGCTCCATCTGACATGTCACGACCCATGGGTTGACCACTCCTTCCGGCTGACTCATGGCATAGAATCAAGTTGTTGCTTATTGTCGCCCTCGTCCTCTGCTGGCCTGCCCAAAATATCATGTCTATGATGCTTGACTGCGTCCTCTACCTCCACCACTGTTGAATTGGTACTGCTGGGAACCCCACTGACTATATCTTGGCAGCTGGGTCACCTCCTCATCCTTCATCGGATAAGACCATCTGATGTACCATACATGTCCACACTTGTGGAAAGTCCTTCAGTCATACTATAGTCTTGACGACCCTATAAATGACACTGACACTGCGCTATGATCTCCCACTGGCAGAAAGCTACGACCTCTACTCTTGCTTAGCAACCATTGAGACTAAACCACGAACCTCTGTTGTGACTGAGGTGATGAAAACCTCGACTTCATAAAGCCTCCACAAGATTGCCCTAGAAACTTAGTATGTCTCTTCTAAGCATTAGCTTCACGCTTCTTGACAAATGAACACTCAATTCATCTCACAGACTCTACAAATATCACAAACCTCTCCCTATTATCTAAGTCTGACACCATCTTCATCAACTCTGTACTCAAACCTTTCTCAAAACATCAAATTCTCTCCTTATCCATCACAACCATGTGAGTACAAAACCTCAATAACTCCATAAACTTGGCCTCATACTAGTTGTCCGTCATAGATCCCTACTAGATCTTCTCAAACTACAAGATGTTCTCATCCAAATACATCTCCCAGAAGTATTAGCTCATGAATTCCCACTGAAACTCATCCCAATTGATCACCACATCAGGTTCCTTCTCTTCCTCTATGGCCCACCAATGGCCAACACTACCCTTCAACAGGTACACTGCATGCTTCACTTTATCATCCTCAGGGATATTAAAAATCTTATAATCCTTCTCCAATTTTGTTAGCCACATGTCTGCATCTGTCAGGTCCTCCATACCCATGTACTCTAATGCTCCAATATTTCACAACCTCTCAAAGGTCTTCCCAGAACCCTGGGTTCCTCATTGGGAACAACAACCCTTGGTTGTGATGTGAGTGCTCTATCCGCCATGTGCAAAATCATGGCCATCAATTGTCCAAACATGGGCTGAAAGGCGGGATTAACCATGGTAGCTGGGTCAAACTGTGACACTTCAGGCACCCAATCTACCCTTGCCTGCCTCCTAGCACTACCTCCTGGTGTAGCAATACTACTCTCTGCATGTTCTTTGTGTTCTCCAGACATATCTTCTTCTTCTTTTGCGTAAGCAGAAGCTACAATCAGATATACTACACAACAAAAAAACAAAAAACAACCCTAGTCCTATGTCCTTGTAGACTCACCGAACATAGATCTATGATACCAAATAAACTATGACGCACCAACGCCACACGAATGAGACAACTCAAAACAAAGTGCACAATTAAAAACTAAGCAACCACATTACCACAAAACAGGGTAAAATAAAACCAATCTCAGATAACTATCTCAAGCAGCTACAGACACATCAAGGTTCACAACCTGTCACTACATGTATCATATATCATACCATAAAGGTATTCACATCACTGTACAGTGGCCATATTTCCACAAACCTATTATAAAAAAATGTCCTGGTTACATATGCAAGCCAATTATGTATAACCAAGGCATACTACAAAACCTTATATTGATATACAACATCTACAAAACACCCCATCCAGGACCAGAGAGTACATGGATGACACATTGGATTCTACTACAAAACACTAGCAACTTATCCAACCTTCTACGTTCACTAATCTCTAAGATCCTCCTCCTCAACAACACAATATCTACCACGCTGCGCATGACCACATAAAAAGATGTGGCGAACCATGAGGGTGAGACCCATGTCCTGGAAAGAGATATAACTCTCCACCAACAACTATTGTGAACACAAATTATAGTTAAGTAGGAAATAACATGATCAATAGTATGAGAAAATTTAGCTAAATGAAATAATTTAAACTGATTACACATGCTGAGAAAATTAAAAAACTATAGTAGATAAGCATAACATGTTATGTATTTAGAAGGAATATGAAGAACATGTTTAATAGTTGATTTCTCTTACCACATTATAATACAATTGAGCAATATAAGAAACTAGGCAAGGGTAAACATGCAATGTGAGTCATTTTTAACCCTAACCAGGTATACTATACAGTTGTATTACGTCTTTAATGCCCTAAGGAGATGAGGTATACCATTCATACTCCAATTGACCACTGCTAAGTCAAAATCAATGCCATATAATATCTAGGATATCCAGACTCCATGATCTCCTCCTCCCTCAGTCATTACGAGTTTGTGTAGTGACATATAGAGTCCAAATGCATAACAGCTTAGTCTGCCTTGGTATATAGGTCATGACACTAGTGAACATGGTATACAAACCCAATCATATGAGGTACAACATAGTTGTCCTCTATCACATCATATATAGAGATATGACCGCAGTCGTTCTCCTACCAAGGCATGACCACATCCATCCTATAAATATTAGAATCAAGATGTCAAGGACACTTGGTCACTTGCACCTTGAATACTAAAAAATATGCGCTCTGAGTTTCCTTTAGGAATACTCATTTCACCATCCACAAGTTCTGACACTGGAAGGCATCTACATTATGAGGGTTTCACTGGATTAATTATTGCCAATTGGGTATCTTTTACTGCATCAATCAAGTTACAACATACAAACCCTAGAAAGGATCTACAAAAGATAAGGTAGATTGCAACTTCTGACGATATAAAACGTATAAATCATAAAGATGATCACATCATCACATGGTATTGTCTCACTATCATACACACGGCCATCACCATCATCATACTACTATGGGGTAATCAACCCATTAATACATCACTAGAGGATATCACCTCAATTAGGCACAAGCCTCTGCCAAGGTAATCAAACCATTTACATTGTTCCATGTGAGAACATCATTATCTCACCATGCCTCATCAAGTCTCATCATTCAACAACAATCTGAGGTTATAAAATTTTATGAGAGAGAAAGTACATTTTTCAACATGTTAATTACTTAAGCAAACTAAGCATTTATGTCTTGTACTCAAATTAGGGTTAGGGTTCCTCATAACTAACCAATTAGAATTTCACAACAACAATTAACATCATGCCCTAATTACCACCACTGATCATGGTCTTGTAAGCCATTAGATTAAACCTCATTAACATAACCAAATGATCATGAAATCAGGAAGGCATAGGGACCAGATGAGGTGTAAACATCTCTAGAGACCGTTAGGCAGATTCTATGAGAATTTTTATGAAAGTGTTTCATTTGCTTCTCTTCAACCGCTAGGGTTTAGGTCCACCATAGTGGCCACAAGGTCATGGGCACACAACCCATCAATGTAGAGACCATCACCAAACATCAATATAGCGACCACAACAAGATCAAAGCATAACGACAAGAGAATTTGGGGTCAAAGTTATAACGACCAAACCAAAACCCAATCCTCAACCACCAAAATGGCCTTAGCAACCACATGAAAATTAGATTCATGTAGCTACCAAAACAACTAGTGTAACATTAAGAATCTGAAGAGTCATCAAGCTGATAACCACATGAAGAAGATGAAAAACCCTGAATCCGATCATCAATTCATATTCAAGAGAGAAGAATAAACATTTTAAAACATCACATGAATTCAAACCCTCCATCACTAAAGAGAGAAAACAAAACCTACATCATAAGGATAAAACCATCATCCACGATGTGCATGTAGGAAATACCACTCTTACCATCAATAAGATCTCAGGTACAAGAATTAGGGTTTAAGAAAAAGAGCTAATCTATACAAGATCACTACACAATCATAAAGCCTAGTTCAAGATATCATCATGTAAAACTTAGAACCATGTTTTTAGTGTAGGTCATCAACATGCAAGATGAGTGTAACAATAATTGAGGGGAAAGTTATATAACTCGCCTAGATTATGGTGTAGAGGTTCCGAACAAAAAGAAAGATCCAAGAAAGAAAGGAAATCCAAAGCTTGATTCAACTCCTCGACCAAGCAAGATCACCTCAAGAGAAGCAAAAACCCTAGGTTAAAGAAAGAGAAGGATAGCCAAACTTCTAGGCAGAAAAAGGTAAGAGAGCAAAGGAGATCTTCTACTCACTTAGGTAATGCCATGGGAAACCATGGATTCAACCACACAAAGATAAGCTCCTTAAGAAGCTTTACCATGGGAGAACCATGGATTCGTCCAAGAGAAGAAAAAGAGAGGCAGGGTTGCAAAATGAAACCAAAAAGAATAGATCACTTACCAAGGATCAAAAATCACCAAAGGAAGGTTGCTCCTACCCTAGATCACTACATGCAAGGGTTCAACCACCTTGCTCCATGGTTGAGCTCTTCCCCACCTCTAAGATCATAAGAGACAATATCCAAGGATGAGAGAGAAAGAGAGTGTAAATAGATCACTTGCAAGCAAAGAGAGGGGTATAAATACCCAAGGGTAGGAGAGAGGTGAGGGAGAGTAGGTGTCAAGCCACTAGTGACATTTGTCCCTCCAAAACTCAGCCATGCAAGCACTAAGGACATGCATGCATCATGGGTGATAAGATCAAGGTAAGGTAGAGACCACTTGAACATCAAAACACTTTGGTTGAAGCAAAACATGACGACCAACATGGTAGAAACCAAGAATTATCAACCATAGCAACCATGGTGATCATTGCGACCACGATCCAAGAGCAAACGATCACCAAAACTATAGCACATGTCCAAAACACCTTCGACTACTACAAACAAAATCTAAGGAATACACATTAGTCACTACACTCAAAGGGGTTCACAAACATGATCCACATCACCATCAACTTAATCATCCATGTAAAACCTTAACTTAAACACATGATGCTACTTCATCAACCAAGGTACAACAAGGCACCCCTATTCATCATTCTCTCCATCATGATGCCAAGACATAAGAGGCACATCAAACATGTGACAATTTTTAATATAAACCTGTAGCATGGGTAAATTGCAACTTGGCCCAAAACAAGCACACATATATCAAAACTAGCTCAAACATCATCCAAACTGGACTAAACTGAAGACATAAGCACACATGTTATTAAGGCACATCACATGATTAGATTAAGGTTTCACGCATCTAATTATGCTAAGCAAGAAAGATAAAAAAGAAAGCTAGGTAAGGGGTCTTACATTGACGATGTGAAAGACATCATGAACCTTAGTATCATATGCATACCATGTATACCCTCATTAGCAACCACCACCATCCACTAGTCTTTCACCACGAAAACATCTGAGTAACATATCCACTGCCACCCACTTTACAATCACCTCCTTGCATATGTAGAACGACCTCCTCACTTTGTCTTGAACTCAAAACTCAATGCATGTGCATCTCCTTTCCTTATTCTTCTTCTTCTTATTCTTCTTCTCTTTTCCTATCTTTCTTCTCTACCTTGCCTTGTCTTCTGGTTGTTGATAGGCATGGTCAATGGTTTCTGAACTTTTACTTGTTGAATCAATTTCAATGTTGACTCGATGTCTAAATTGACTAAACCCTTGTTTAAATGATACTAAACCACTCCACTTATATGTATCTAATGCTTCTACTTGAATGATTTCAGATTAGGTATAGACACACTCCAAATGCCCTAACTTTCACATCCCAACTTGGAGAATAGACAAGTCAAAATCAATGTAAGTGCACTTTTGTGGATTATGATGTATCTCTATTAGAATCATGTTGTAAATCACTTGTAATGATTGAATGACTTGTAATTAAGCTTAGAAAAAATTAGGAGCACTTAAATCAAATATTTAAGTGCTTTAATGACAACTTTCAAAATGCATCACATGCAGTCTGTTCGAACAAGTTTCCCTCTTAGAAACTCAACCGATGTCTAGGATGGGTCTTAGAATTTCTTAGGTTCGATTGAGTTCTACCCAGGAAAAACTCGACTGACACCCTGCATAGGAAAACTAAATATTAAGCCATCGACTGAGTTTCATCTAGGATAAACTCATCTGACACTTTAAATTTGATTTGTCACATAGTGTTATAGACCGAGTTTCCCAAAAGTAAACTCGACCGAATGCATTGTACAAAATGTGCAAAAAAAGTGTTTCTACCTATTGTAGTGTTGCAAACATGAAAATTAGATCTATTGCAACACCCCAAATGACTATAATTCATCCTTAAGTGTTTCTACTGGATAATAGGCATCCCCAACTATAAATAGGACCCCTTGGGCTTCATCCCATGGTTAGCCAAGAACTGTGAAGGTCCCTATATTATAGTTGAATGCCTCCAAGAGCCTCACTCCACTCTCTAAGCTTAATCACTTGCTACATTTATTAGAGTGAGTAGGAGATTTTTAAGAGAGCTAGTCCTACATGTATATCTTGTGAGGCTCTCACTTCCTCTACATCCCAATCTCTCATTTCTACCATGAAGATGAAGATGAAGATGAAGATTAAGATCCTCTCTCTTGGATAAGAGAGGTGAAGAAGAAGGGAAGGAGTCCCTCAGTAAAAACTTCTCCTTGGATAAGGTGAAATCAAAGACGGAAGATCCAAGAAGAGTGGGTAATTCCTTCAAGGCAGAAGACTTGTTGCAAGGTGGGTAAGACCTTGGTGAAGACAGAAGACTCTTTGCAAAAGTGGGTAGTTCTTGGTGAGGTTGAAGACTCAGTCTTGTATAGATAAGTCCTTTGGTAGGTTGTTGTCTTCGTTCTCCTTAAAGGGAAGGTTGGGTATCCTACGTCCAGAAAAGGAGGGTCATATATTGTATGTCTTATAATGGAATATAAGTACGCAATGGTTGCAAAATCCTAGAGCTCGACCTCTCTAAGTAATGGACTGACTTTCTCCTAGTTTGGAGATTAGAATCACTCTACATATCTTGTGTTCTTATGCTTGTTTAATCTCTCTCTCCCTTCTTTTATATGTTTTAGTTTCACTCAAAGTTCATAATTGCCATATTATATTAAAAATATCTTGAAGGTCTAATGAAATTTGTTTAAGTGCATTTATCTCTATTCACCCCCACTATAGAGACCATCCTAGATCCAACAAGTGGTATCAGAGTAGGTATTTTCCAAGCATACCTCCACAAGTAGGAGAAGATGGGTGATTATCAAGGTAGGAGGTCCCTCATCAATATTCCAATCTTTGATGAGAGCGATTTCCTCTATTGGAAGAGAAGGTTACAATACTACATCCAAGGATCAAGTCTTGAGCTATGGAGAATGGTGGATCTTCCATACAAGCTATTGAAGACAAAGATAGATAAATGGGATGAAGCTATGGAAGAAAGCAACCTTGAATACAAGATCCATCAACATTCTCTATGCCTCCATCTCCCCTATTGAGTTCAATCAAATTTCTTCATGTGAGACAACCTATGAGGTATGGAGAAAGCAATGTGTCACTTATGAGGGGACAAAGCAAGTGAATGAAAGCAAAGTCTACATGCTCAAAGGGCTTCTTGAAAACTTTAAAATGGGAAATAAGGAGAGGGTAGCCGAGATGTACTCAAGGATAAATACCATTCTAAATGGTCTTGCCATCCTAGGTCATCCTATGGTGAGAGGAGAGATCAACTCAAAGATCCTTAGAACTCTCCTCAAGAGGTGGGAATCTAAGGTGACTTCCATTGAAGAAACAAAGTCTCTTGGTGATATTCCTACTAAAGATCTCATAAGAAATCTATAAGCCCATGAAGTTAAACTTGATAAGTAAGATGAAGAAGAAAGAGAAGAAGAGAAAGAGTTGAAGAGAATGAAGAAGGCTGAAATGAAGGCCCAAGTTGAATCCATTGTTAGTTAAGCTGCTCCATCATCTCAAGTTGAAAAAGATGCCATGTACTCCAAGGGTAGACACTACAAAGGCAAGTCTTCCTCCTCCATCCACTGCTTCAAATGTGGAATGGAGTGTCACTTCAAGGAAGATCATTCACAAGGCCAAAAGACCCATCGTCACAAGAGAAGATAAGAGAAGCACAAGAAGGAGGAGAAATGGAAGAAAAGCTCTAGTGAATCCTCCAACTCAAGCTCAAGTGAAGAATCAAGTGGAGGATCTAGCTCAAGGTCTAGTGAAGATGGAGAATGCCATTTTTCTCTCATGGCCTCAACAAGTGAAGACTCAAATGACGTAAATCTAAACTCTTTTAAGGAATCTTTAATCGCAATTATTCATGCTACTTGTGCCTCTCTAGAGTGTTCTAAAAGGAAAAACAAAAAGCTTGCTATAATTATTGATAATTTGCATGCAGAAATAGATGATCTTGAACATGCTAATATTTGCTTGCTAGATGAAAACAATGATTATCTTAGTTAGGTAGACTCTCTCAAACTTAAAAATGCTTCCTTTCTTGCTAAAATCAATGTCTTGAATCTTGTTCTAGTTCTACTAATAGAGAGAATAATGTTGTTTCTCTTCATATTGATAAATATTCTTATATGACCAAAGCTCTTTTCTTAGAAATTGATCTTTTGCATGCTAAAGATAATATCAATCAATCGTCTTCTACGATCACTTTTCTTATGCATGATAATCATAGTTTGAGATCTTCAGCGCAAAGATTCATAGATGATAAAAAGAATCTTAATAAAATCCTAGATCATACTACCAAACAAATGGGTAGAGATGATTTTGGACTTGATAGTAGTCAAACGAACAACAAAAATAAATGACCTTTAATTTTCAATGAATAATCCTCTAGTTCCAAGGCTGGGAGATCATGTAATCATTGAAATGAAATTGGTCATTATTCTACATATTGTCCTTTTAGGAAAGCACCCAAGAGCAATAAGACTTGGGTTGGTAAGCTAACCCCTCCAGACCTAAAAATATGATTAGGCACCATTTCATTTTTCATCTTGTAGGTATATGTATCTTTAATGTTGAGAACATGTTAGAGTAATCAAGTTTTAGTTTCCCTTGTAAAATTGTTTATGTCATTGAATGTAAGTAAAGAAATAATTTGAAAGATCAGAAAAAAGTAGGGTTAAGGGTGATCTTTATATTATGTTTAATTCTCAATTTATGACCTAGTATCATGATTAGTGGTAATAGTGGGATGTGGATGTAACAATTTGGTATCAGAGCTTAGGTTGAGTCATCAGGTACCATTAGGAAAGAAAATTATAGTCATAAGTGTGGCAGTTTGGAGGTGATGTGGCTCTAGCTCTGGGAGGTCTGAGTATTAGGATATCCTGGCCTGGTATCTGAATACTTTAGTTGAACAATATCAAGCTACTCTGTCTATTCTTCTCTGGATGCCCTGGCCAGGTATACAAATTAAGGATGGGCTAGAGAGAAACCCTAGAAATATTAGGGCTAGAAGACCAGAAAGTAATCAAGGAATAGAGCATAAAGATAGAATTTGATACAACTCTTGATTTGTATTGTTGTTTTTACTTGAGATGAATAGAAATTCTCTTATATGTTTGAATTTAGATATTCAAGTTATATATATATATATGGTTCTTTGAGATTGTTGTACAATATGCAGTTTCTTCAATTATTGTCTATATTCTTTGCATCAAGTAGATCAGAAATGATCTTTAAATGAGTTTGTCTTAAGTGTATATTCTTTCCACATGTTTGAGATGAATAGGAGTTGGTTAATCCTAAGTATTAATACATATATGATTCTTTAAGATTGTTGTACAATATGAGGTTACTTCATTTATTATCTATATTCTTTGCATCAAGTGGATCGGAAATGATCTTTAAATGAGTTTGCCTTAAGTGGATATTCTTTCCACATGTTTGAGATGAATAGGAGTTGGTTAATCCTAAGTAGCTCTTGGCTTCAGGACTGCATGTATGGCCTGGTCTGGCTGGCAAGATGCGTACTGGGATCTAATGACTCTTATTTTTTTATATATAATAAGAATAATGAACCTCTGGAGAGGTATTCTCAGAATTTAATGGGTATGAAATGCACTAAGATATTGAAATAAAGGGGAAAGCCTTGAATATTTAAGAATCATACGGAATTGATACCCAAGATCAAGCTTTGGGGCCTTAGATAAGAAACCCTGATTTGAGAATGAAGGAAGAGGGAATATTGATACAAGACACTATTAGTATCTAACATACAAAATGAATAATAAATTATGGACAAAGAGAACCAAATCATATAACAAATTGAGGCACCTTATTCAATCTAAAATCAAGGAAAGATAAGAGAAAACTACATAGGATCCAAGATAGAAAGAATAAATTATGATGAATGGATCATACTGTAAAGAGGTGAGATCACCTCCTTACTAAAATTTAAAGGAAATAGAAAACATCCACTTTTTCTAAGAATAATAGACATTGTGGATTGCATTTATAATAATTCAAGTAAATAAGCATCTTTCAGATACATGTAAAATGTCAATAGCAGCAGAAAAGAAACTAAGTTATTACATTGCTTTATGAACTCAGTTTACTACATGAGTTTCTTCAAAAGGAAAAACTGAAAAGAAACTAATGGGATCTTGCAATAAGCAACCTAGTCATCCTTGATAGCAAAACTTGAATCTACTCCTGAACTTGGTCTCCTTGGCCTTGTTCAACACCTGGATCAAACCCTGGGTGGTTGGGAAAGCACCCAACAAAAGAAAGAAGCAAAGCTATGTGTCAGAGATAATGAACAAGGACAAAAAATAAGAAATAACATGGAAAGTAAGGCTAAGATTTCATCATAAGATGAAGATGGTCAAAAGTATGAGGCATAACCAAGTAGATGCTTGCCATAATAAGAAAAATAATATAAGGTTCGCATGCCTGATTAATATTGACTACCTTAACTACGTAGGGTTGAAGCACCTACCGAACCTCAACCAAATAGGTGAGGGAGAGTAACACATTCCAATCACCTATCAAATATTTTATATTGGGGGGAGTAACACATTCCCCGGGGCAAATTTACACATGCCCTATCTACGGGTGGTTGTACAAAAGTACCACTACACTAGTTAAATAGTCTAATAAAATCAACATGCTAAAGAACTATGGCAAGTATAAGCATCAAATAATAGAAACATGGAAGTAGGGTACAAGATCCAAGAAATAAATATCAAAACTAATTTGAGGCAAATATAACAAAAGAATTAACAAAAGAGGAATTAGGGCTTCATAAGTGCCTCATTAGGGAAACTAGGTTAAGGTTTGCAATTATTCCCTAGGGATAAGGAAAGCACATAACTCTCTTAATGAATTCAATTACTCTCTTTCACCACTTTGGTTGAGTCCAAGGTCAACTTTTCCAATTTTCAATGTATAATCATGTATTAGGGGTTTTCACATGCATTATTGTAAAGAAACCCTAACTTTTGGACTTTTTGAACAAAAACCCGATCTAAACTCTGAAAACATACCCATTGATCTTATTAGGTTCTCCTCATTAAGAAAATATATAATTTTGTCTATTTTGGAGTTATGATGATTAAAGTGCATTTTTGGTCATTTTTATGCATTTAAATCATCTTTAGAAAACAATTTTTGACAAAACTCAAAACCAAGCCTAAAAAGTATTTTTATTAGAATTATTATATTTTTTTGATTCCAAAACATATTTTCTTTTAATTTTTGGACAAAGGACTAAAAAGATATGATTTTTTCAATTGGACCAATCAGAAAATGCCAAAATAAGGCAAGAGAAGAGAAAAGAGGGAGGTGGACAGTGTGACTTGGTCCAATTGTGGGGCGCCAAGTCAGTGGTCCATGTTGACTCAAATTGCGTCAACGTGAGTGGAAACATAGCCAAAAAGACACAAACACCCTCACAAGAACTCAGAGAGGAAAGAAGGAAACGACGAGGGCAAATGTGTCAAAACACAAAGCGGATTGTCCCCTACCTTGCTCGCGAGCCATGGCTTCAAGCAGCTTGAGGCCAATTTTGGGATAATTCATTACACACAATCAAACTAAAAAACAAGAACACAAAAAGAAAGAGGGGAGTAGCACGAACCTAATGAACCAAACAATTAGAATCGAGGCTTCGAGGAGAGGAAGAACCACCCGCCGCAAGGCCTGGATCAAAACTCGAACACTGGCAAGTAAGGATGTGAGAACCCGAGCAATTGGAGGGTGAGAGTAGTTGAAAGAGGGGTAGGGAAGACTCGAGTATAGGCATTTATAGGCAAGGTTGAGAAATAAAGTGAGATGTATAATGCCCGAACTTGCTTGGAGAGCAAGGTTTGGAGCTTTCTGGTGCGTTTCTGCCAATGGTGTTACACACCACTCAATTAGAGTTTGAATAGATGCAACCCCACAAATAGACACACATGGTGGATAACTTTTAAAATTTATAAGGACCTACACAAACATACTCACATACACCAAAACACTACACCTGCAAGCGCACGAGGTTGGGTCGTAGTATAGGAGGGCGGCAAGTAAAGGGTCGATCCACATGGAGAAAAGGGGGAACTAGAGCTAGGTTATTTTTGGGCTAGGTTCCTACTGTAGAGTCTAGGGTTAAAGGGTTTAAAGGTTTATTTGATTGATTACACTAATTTGAGCAAGAAATCAATTAAAGGAAGCAAACAAGATTATAACCTAAGTTAACCCTAGACAGTTAATTTTATTGAGCAAGAAAAGACAATGCAAGGCAAGGAAAGAACAATCTACACTAAGGCAGGCAAGAGGAAGTCTACACTGCACTAAACTATCTAATAGTGCAAAATAGCAATTAAAGACCTAAATAGCAAGAATAAAGCAAGAACAAGGAAAGAAGCTAACTAAGCAAGTAAAGAACTAACTAAGCTAACACTAGCTAAGTAAGAAGGAAATTAGGGTTTTAAAGCAATAAAGGGAAATGTTGGTTGTTTGGGGGATGCAATTATCGATTAGGTTGGGGGATGACATGTGAAAATTATGCTTTCATTTATATTACCAAACCAAATAACAAGCTAGAGTATTATGAATTATGCTAAACTACTAACTGGCCATGGATATGTTAGGTTGTGTATAGGGGAACTGGTCCCTAACACCCCCACCACTCTTGTGAGGCTCAATTGGTTTAGTGTTTAGGTGTAATTCGATTAGAGTCTAAACAATCCTAGGTTTCTAGGTTAGATGATCTTAGGATGATTAGGGGTTGAGGTTAGTAACGGGAGTGGAAGTGAGGTTTTAGGCCTCCCATCACCCACATTCTAACCTGGAGAAAGCTCCATGCTAAGCACCCCAAATTCATCTAAACTAGATACTTAGTATCTCAACTAGGGTTGGGAGAATTGATTAGAATGTGGGAGGATGGGTAGCTAGCTAGGGATCCAATAATTGGACCTAGGAGCAAATCCCAAAATTCACACATATAAGCAATTTCCCTAAATTCCTAGGTGATTTCAAGCACAAACCAACAAGCAATTCATGAAAAGTTAGATAGAAATAGAACATAATTATTAGCAAATGAAATCATAATGTTTACATATCATTCTCCCGAACATGGTATCAAAGTAACATTTTTGGCTCCAAACAACCCACCCAAAGAGGCTTAGCTACTCATGAAAATGGAAATTACAAAAAGAATGGAGAAAGAGGTAGAAGAAGCCATGAAACTCAGTGTAGATGAAGCAATCCTCCTCTTCTACTGTTGCATGATGTCTTCCTTCTTCCTCCAAGGTGCAAGGGGCATGGAATGATGGCGGAATAGGGTCAAAACACTAGGAAACTAGGGTTTTGGTGGTGGAGATGGTGAAATGGAGTGGAATGGAGGTGGAAATGGAGTGGAATGGGTAGAATGAAAAAATGGGGATCTAGGAGGCAGTAGAAGGTAGATAAGGGTGGCCAATCTCATGCTAGAGCTACCACCCAAGTATATATAGGTGGTGGGGAAACATTAGGTTAAGTGGGGGTAAAATGGATAAAACAATGTAGAAAATCGGTCAAAATTGTGAGTAGCACGGCCGTGTTGGGCAGCACAGCCATAGTGGGTAGTGGGTAGCACGAGTGTTGTGGATGAGAAAGGCTATGGTGGAAAAATGGAATGAACAGGGGAATTCTGGGTTTTTGGGACTGGTAGTACGGTCGTTCTGGCCACTACGGCCGTGCTGGGAACTCCCAACACGGCAATTCTAGCTAGCACGGCCGTTCTGGCCAACTGGGTCAATTTTTGGAGGTTCTACTGAATGGGGCATGTCCCAGAACAGTCATTCCATGGTAGAACGGCCATTCTGGGGTTCTTCCCCTGCATTTGGGTCTTGAACTTGACCATCCATGAAGGTTATTTCTTCAATACTTCTTTGACAACTTGGGGTGGGTTGGGAGTGGTTTTGGCCTCATTTTGGGCTCATCCACTCCTGGGGAAACCCTAGATTCAACCACCTTCTCTCCATTCCTTCAAGTAGTATCCAAAGTACCTATAAAACATGCAAAAACATTCTTATGTGCATTTGATAGTAAAACACATATTAAGGGAAATAACATGTAATCTAACAATTATAGATGTGATTGAAGTGCAATATGACAAAGGATGGAGCCCTAAAATAGGGCTGCATCACTTTCCAAATTTCTCCACAAAAACACAAAAATAGGGGATCTAGTGGTGCAGTTTCTTATTTGGAATCGTTTGGAAAAAATTTCGTGCGATTTGATGGAGAAATGAGCGAGTAATCGAGAAAATAAAACCAGCTATTTCGGTCCATGTTACCAAATCAGTGGGATCTTGAAGACAACCCATGAGCTGTTGGATCATGGATCTAAAGGTTGTGACCACATGGGTCAAAGTCAACTGCGTGACAAATAAACTAAATCCTAATCAAATTGGAATATAGTGTATATACACATTAATTTCTCTTTTTCTCTCTCCTCATTTGAGGGAATCTAAATTAGATGAAAATTGACACCTAGCCTATTTTTTATATGAGGAATCTGAATATGCAATTCGATTTGCCTTTTGAGAACTTTTAATGTGTTAAATAAATCAAATCTTATTTTCTCTTTCGTCCATCATTAATGGTTATAAGATTCTCCAAATTTGATAAAACTTCATCCTCAAGTCACATTATGTGCCTTGGATATGAATTTGCAATCAATTTTACATGTTGAAGTTCTTTGTATATTTATTTAATATTTGAAGGTTCTACACACTTTCTCTCTCCCAATTTCACCTTTTAAATCAAATATTATCCAAACTAAATCAAAATTCACCCAAAGGAATATTTTAATGTGTAGATCATGAATTCAGCATCAATTGTTACTTTTGGAGTCATTCATGATTTTATTTCATAGTTTTGAGTTATCTCCTATTTTCCCATTCAATTAATGCAATTATTCTTACCACTTTTCCAAAAGTTGTGAAACTTACCACCCAAGCAAACTTGTACTCAAAGAAAACGAATTTGGATTTAGAATTATCTTTTGAGTTCCCCTTTTATGATTTTTAGGCAATTTACTCTTATTTTCACTTAATGGAAAAATTAATTCATTTAATGCCATAGAAACTTCTTGATCAATTTTATTTATTCTTATCCCTCTTAAGTGGATATTTTTCAAAATAAACCCACCAGTAAACTTTAACTGAGGTATTTGTGCATAAATCTTTATAATGTCAAATATAGGGAACAAATGTACACCAAACCTTTATAATTTCCACTAATTCAACATCAGGGACAGAAATAAAAGGAAAAGCTAAGAAAAAGGATAAACTAAGATTATACATGGATTTTAGTTCGATACACATATAATCAAGTAAAATGCATTTACATACTAAAAAAAGGGAATATAGGAAAGAAGAGTTAGGTATACATCAAGTACATAGAGGTGAAAAATCTTTAGAAGAATTAAAGTGAAGAGAAGTAGATGAACATGTAAATTATAATACTAGGATAAAAAACTCAGATGATACGAAAGGGAAGTGATGGAAATTATGAGTTTGATTAAGCAAGGAGGGCTACATGATATAATTGAGAGCATCAAATGTGTACTTCTATTATGAAGTTTAATGCATTTATCCTTACTACCTTTTGATTCAAAGTCTTTATATAGTATAACCTAGCTTGCATTAGATGTATTCAACAAGTTTCTAGTGATGAAATGGAACTAGCTCTCAAAACAAAAACAAAGGTGCAACTAAATAAATGAACACGTTATATGAAGGTAAATTATATTTAGAATTGAAAACTTGATTGAAAGAGAAACTATGTTTGATCCTTGCATGAGCCGTTTCATATGAAATTAAGGACATAAAATGTATTAAACATAAGATAAAACTAGTAGGGAATATTGATTTAATAGTTTTACTTCATATTAGTGAAAGGAGAGTAAGAAATATACATGGCATGGAATACATAATGATACACGTGAATGAGCAACATGATCATAAGAGATAAGTGGAAGTCAAAGATGATGGGTGGAAGAGTATGATATAGTAAGAGGATGATGGAAATTAAATAAGGGTTTGAAACATGATTGAGTACTATAGATTATAAAAGAGAGAGATTGTGAGATGTGAGAAAAAGCTAAATAGTATAGTCTCCTTGATGATGAGTAATCAAACCTAGGCATGATAAATGTGTTGAGTGAATGCTTGAAGATAATAATTCTAAATTGCAAAACCATCTTCTCTTTTGTATCCTCCTTAGTGAGAATAATATGGGATGACGTGATAAGGAAATGAATTTTAAATGATACATAACCACAATGGCAGACGCATCTCTTGAATGTATTAATGACACATTATATGATGATGAAACTCTACATAACCACAATGGCAGACACATCTCTTAAATGTATTAATGACACATTATATGATGATGAAACTCTAGTAGGTTAAAACATTGTGGTTATGTAGTAGTGAGTAAGAAGGAAATCAGAGAAAACAAATGGCTTTTAGTAATATGTGAATTTATTGTAATGAACTATAGTTTTTGATGAAGGCATATCAAGCAATGAAATTTGTTACACATATGATTTAAGTTGTGCATTTGAAAACAAAATTTTAAATTGAAAAAGGTGTTATGATTTTAGTCATTCATACCTATAATTCATCTCATTGTAGTACAACTATTGTTAAATCTAGTCTTGCAGCTTATAAGTGCTTTTCCATTAGAGTATCACAATAGTGAAATTCAAAATAGAGCTCGACTACTGCAAAAGGTAAGGGAAAGGCCAAACATGGGGGGGGGGCACAAGCAAGTTTCTTAAATGTCCATACTCGCATGGAATGTGTGAGGGGCATCTTTGCCTAGGACACAAAGGAGATTTAGAAGTATAATAAATGAGATGAAAGTTGAGCTAATCTTTGTTTTCGAGACAAGGATCAAAAGGTGTACTAGGGAGAGGACAACGACTCTGTTTCCCCCTGGATGGGGGTACATGTCAAACCACGATTAGGTGGAAGGAGGTAGAATCGTCGTGGGATGGAAGAATGATATCTGGCAGGTGGAACCTGTCAAGATATCAGACCAAATGGTCACACTTAGCTGCTTTAACCAGGAGAGGTTCTCTGCTATTGTGTCTGGCATTTATGGCGAAACTCTCGAACAAGATAGAGACAGCCTATGGGAGAGTATGGTGCAAACTGCTCAGTCTAATATCCCTTGGTTAGTGCTTGGGGATTTTAATAATACAAGAAGAACAAGGGAGAAGTATGGGGGGTAGGAAGGTCCCAGACAAAGTCTTGGAGAGCTTCAATTTAGCCATTGAACAAGTGGGCCTTATTGAGTTGAACAATATAGGCGGCAGTGTGATGTGGAATAACAACCAGAACTGCAAGAGAAGGATCGCGAGTATGATTGACAGATGCATGGTGAATGAAGCCTGACTGGACTTGTTTCCACATGCTATTACTGAAATGGGTAATCATTATTTCAGTGATCACTCATGGATGCGTGTTAACCTCAGCAGACAACCTCACATGATTAAACCGTTCCGATTCCTAAATTTTTGGTGTGATTGGGAGGGTTTCAATGAAGTGGTGAGAATAGTATGGGAGGAACCTATCACGGGCAACCCGTTGTTTGTGGTGTTGAAGAAGCTTCAAAGAACAAAAAGAATTCTGAAGGGATGGGCTAAAGAAAAAGTTAATATTGTGAACCTACTGATCAAGGCCAAGATAGACTTCAATGAATCCTCCACTGAGCTGAGACATAAACCTCTTGATGAGCAAGCCATTCGAAATGAAGAAGTAACTAGCAAAAGATTAAAGCAGCTTGACAAGGCATAAGAGATGTATCTTTGGTAGAGGAGCTGGATGAGGTGGATTGAGGACGGTGACAGAAACATGAAAGTTTAACATGCCGTAGTTAAGAAGAAAGAGATGAAAGACATGATACATGAGCTTATTGATGAAGATGGTCAAAGTTGTGAAGGCAGGGAACATGTGGCTGAAAGGGCTGTTACCTTCTTTACTAACATGTACAACAATGATCATGATACCTATGGTGCAGATAGCATTGAGGTCGGCCATAGATTGAATAACACTATGAATGAATCTTTATGCAGAGAGGCGGTTGATGAAGAAATCAAAACCGCAGTGTTCTCTATACACCCATCCAAAGCCCCTGGGCCAGATGGGTTTAACAGCATGTTCTTCCAAAAGATGTGGCAGGTCATTAAAGATGATGTTTGTGCTACTGTTAAATGGTTTGTCAATGGAGGTAATATGGTGAGGGAGGTCAACCATAGTTTTATTAAACTCATTCCTAAGACTAAGCATGCTAGAGGCATTAATGATTACAGACCTATCACCTATTGCTCTGTCCTGTACAAAATTATTTCCAAACTGCTGGCTGCGAGGCTTAAGCTAATTCTACCTAACATCATATTAGAGGAGCAAGGAGCTTTTGTGAAGGGGCGTAATATAGGGGACTGTTCCCTACTGGCTGATGAGTTCCTCCAAGACTTCAATGTCTCCAGATCCAGTGCCAAAGCTTGTCTTAAGGTGGACTTAAGCAAAGTGTACAATCATGTACAGTGGAAAAGTCTGTGGAGTATTATGAGGAAGATGGGGTTTGATCCGAAATGGATTGAACTGATGATGTAGTGTGTATAGACGACGTCCTTCTCCATTCTTGTTAATGGTACTCCTAAGGGTCTGTTCAGGGCCTCTAATGGCCTTCGTCAGGGGGACCCGCTGTCCCCGTTACTCTTCACTATAGTGATGGAGGGTCTCACGTTCCTCATTAACAAAGCTGAAGAGGAGGGATCTTATAAGATCCAGGGCACCAAAGTGAAATCACACATCATCTTTGCTGATGGTGTGCTTCTTTTTCTGTCGATAATGCAAAAAGGCTTAGAGAGTTCAAGCTGGTCCTAACCCGCTTTGCTAAGATCACAGGGTTATATGTGAACATGATTAAATCTAAAATTTTTCTGTCTAGATCCTGTGATCATATAAGGGGTTGGCTTAAAATCGCTACTAGTATGGGAAGAGGTAGGTTCCCTACGAGGTACCTTGGGGTACCTATTGCTGATGGTAGAGGCGTTGTAAAAGATTACATAGATTGCCTTCATAGAATCAGAAGTAAAATTGAGGGCTGGGTGGGGCTGAAGCTATCCATGGATGGCTGGCTCGTTCTGGTTAGATCGGTGATATAGAGTATGGTGTGTTTCTGGTCTAGGATGTGTGAACTTCTGCATGGTACTCTACAGGGTATCAAAGCCTTAACTACAAATTTTATTTGGCATAGGAAAGTTCATGGTGTGGCTTGGGATACTATTGCGAAGCCTTTTGCTAAAGGGGGGCTGCAACTGAAGGATCCCAAACAGATTATGAATGATAGCTGTGAAAAAAGGCTCAACAACTTCTTGTTTGGACATGATTCTATTTGGAGGAACTGGATGCAACTGCGTTATGGGGTGCTGCCTGTACTGGTGGAGGGTAAAAAGAGTTCTAAACATTGGAGGGCCCTTTGTAGATCATTTGATGATAATTATGCTATGTACTTTGTTGACCAGCTTGGTATCTGGCGTCGCAACAACCGGAAAACACAGGTTAACATGGGTATTAGTGTTTTGGCACCTTGGGCTGATTTGTTCTAGGGGGGTGCGCATTGTCCCAAATGGTGCACTCTTGCTTATAGAGCTATTAAAAATAAGCTTCCTACTAAAGATAGAATGGCCAGGTGGGGTATCCCTGTTAACCCGATGTGCATCCTGTGTGGGAGGGTGAATGAATCCATGCTTCACCTCTTTTTTGACTGCAATTTCTCAAAAACAATGTGGAGTATTATCTGCTTGAGGAATGGCTGGCAGAGTGGTGCCCCTTCTTCACTAGGGGATTGTGTCGACTGGCTTAACAACAAATTTAATGGCTGCAAACATATCAAACAGTTTGCTGGCCTATGTCTCACAGGTGCTAGCTTTTATGTGTGGCAGGAAAGAAATTCCAGGACATGGTAAAGTGTCGAATACTGAGATTCAGTTATTGTTGGAGCTGGGTCAGTTTATTGGTGCTCTACTTACAAAGAAAAAGATTTTTTTTGTAGTTTAAATGACTATACAAGAACCTATTGTGGCTTTTTTATGTAACCTAATAGTGTGATTTGTGGTTGGGCTTAGCCCGTAACTGCTACTCTATACAATATATCTCAGCTATACACGCTTTTGGCAATATATTTACCTATTTCAAAAAAAAAATTCAAAATAGAAAGGTGATCCGTCTTTAGTAACTCTGATGGGATCAGATTACCGATACTTTAGGTAACACCTCAAGAGGGTATGTCATGCTTGGAAATGGTTGATTTATCTTTCTCTTTCCTAGTAATTGATTGTGATATAGAAAATTCTTTTGTTATCATTAAGAGGCCTTGTTTTATTTTTTTTTGTGGCTCGAAGAGAAATAAAGGACTCGATATTTAAGACACTATTCAAATATGAAATACAAGAACATAGTGACATATAAGATTTCATAAGTTTAAAAGAATCCATGAATGTGCTTTTCCTACGTATATATGTTTTGGGGATGAAACCTTTTTAAGAAGGGAAGAATTGTTCTGACCGCTTCTGAGCTTAATTGGTTACATAGGGTTTACCTAGATGATTACATCCTTAATTAGATTGATCATCGCTTAGGAGTGATTGATGATGGTATCTCAATTGTGATCTTTTGAACCTGATAAGGAACTCTAATCATGATTTTACTTTGAAGGATCAGGGTTTGAGGAGTGCAAACTCAAATTTCCAAAATTAGGGTTTTGATAGTATGTAAATATAAATTTTTATAAGTATAGTAGTGCAGTAAAATAATTATATTATTTTTTATTAAACTCTAATTTAGCTTAAATTTTAGATAAAGTTTGGGTAACTCAATTATTAGTGTTCTTATAAAATACCATAATTTTGAAGAATTTTCTGACCTGTTTGTTGGCCGAGTTTCCCCAAGACAAACTCAGTCAACCATGCATTCATGCTTAAATATAGCAATATGGTATTTGAATTTTATATTTTTATTTGTATATCCAAATGATCTTATATTTCAAATGTTATTATAAACTCCATTTTAGACGTCATTTTTAATTTTTTTATAATTTTTGGATGATGTTTGAATTCTATAGAGTGTGCTGTCGGCCGATTTTCTTATAAGTAACAACTCGATTGACCACACTATAGATGACAATATAGTAGTGTAGTATTTGATTTTTATTTATTATTTGCAAACTCTAAATGATCTAAAATCTTTACTGGAGTTATGAAACTTTGTATAATAAAACATGCTAAATTTTCATAATTGTTATAGGAGGTTTGACCTATTAAGTAAATGAGTTTTAGTAACATGTGTTGCGATAGAAAAATCTGTTGAAATAAAACAAAGTGTAAAGTTGGGTCAATTTGCAACTGACCCAAGCACCTTAATTGAACTATATGAGTAACCTCGCACCCAAGTATATCTCATATTTTGTGATCTATTTTGGAGAAACGAAATCCTAGAGAGAGAGGGAGTTAGGGTTTGATAAGAGAAAGTGGTGGAATTGATGATCTAGCAGTTTCACCATCCGATAAATAATGAAATCAAGTAAGTTTAGTTGCTTTGCATATTTTTTCATGGTGAATCTTCTCTCGCATGTCAAGATTCCATTCGTCCTCTACTTTTATTCAAAATGATATCAAATCTCCTTCTTTTGTCACTTCTTCTCTCCAACTCTCCATTTCTAGGGTTTCCAATTGAGAGGAGGAAGAAATGGATCCAGTTCCTAGGGTTTGATTGAATTTCTATAAATCCAGTTTATGACCTATGTTTTTAAGGTGTTTTCACACCTTAGGTGAGTGGGTACTTCATTTAAACATTAGATTGCACTAAATTGAAAAAAATCCTCAATAATCTTCAGTTCCTTTGTATGCGACTACAAACTCTGCATCTGCCTTTCAGTTTAAGCTCATGAAAGATGATCTAGAAATGGAGTGTTTTCCTGTTGTGATGAATTTTAGATGATAAAATAATATTAGAAATGGATACAAATAATCTAAAATTGAATTCCTAAAATCATGCATAAGCTATGAGAATATACAAAAATCTAAGGTTTTCAGTTATGCGTAAAATTGATATATAATTGAATAGAGAACTTTGCTTATTTGAATATCTTTGTTTATGAATGATTCTTTTATCTAAATGCATAGTACATACATGTTAGATACTATATTGGATTTCATGTGATGTTATTAGTGTTTGCTTGATATCTCAGCAAAGAGGGTGAACCCTAGATGAATGGAAAGTTGGAAGTTTGCAAATAGACTTCATGAAATTCAACTGATATGATTCTTTTATTGTTATGAATTCATTTATTTAAGGTTATTATTGTTGCATGAGTTTTCAATTAATGGTGTGGAAACCCTAGATCGGTTCATAATAGTGTTTCATATATATGTTTGATCATATGTGAATTGTTGAAAGCAATCTTTTATTAGTGAAAGTTTGTGATGAATTAAATTTTAATGCGAGTCATGTGATGTGTGAATGAGATGATGAAACCCTAAGGATAGGGTATTCAATTTAGTGTTCTTCAATATAATAAGTGGTGTTGTACAATTGCTCAGTTTATGATACAAATTGGTGATAATTTATGAAAAGGATTGTTTATATGGTTAAACTAAGAAATGTTGATTTGATGATGGAACTATGAATGTAAAGAGAGAATTAAAAATTAATATGCACTAAACATTATAGAATCCTCACATGAGGCTTATAGTATGAGGAGGAAACATGCCTCCAGACTGGAGGTCTCACGTAGGTCGAGTTAAGTTGGAGCACACTAGCGAGGTGTGGGGGTCTAGGCCAGTGAGGGCTGACTCCTAAAATGATTGGTATCCAACACCAACCAGGGATTCTGGTGGTACCTGAGTTTGAGTTGTAGTAATCAGTGGACATCTTAGATAGGTCCACTGGTGCAAAAAAAGCCTGAGGGATTTGACTCCCCCCCGAGTACCCATGTTGAGAGGAGGAGTTTGAAATATCTGACTGCTCCCATTAGCCGCCAAAAGCCAAATGTGGTGATGCCAGCTGTATATGTGGTATTGAGAATACAAACTTATCCCGGGCATTCTTCTAAGTCTTATATAGTGAGATCGTAGCTTGTTGTGATAGTTTCATAAGTTGTGGTACACCTCATGTGGGTTCAAGGCATAATAAGGTGAATGTGAGATTAATCAAGACTGTGTTGTTCTTCAATTATTCTTTCTATTCTTATGAGTTACTAGTCCTTTTTTGATTTAATCAAGCATGTTCAGATATTGAATCACTCTTGTATATAACCAGAGTATCTTATCATATATATGTTTGTGAATGATTAATTCCTTTTTTATAAATAAGTGACCTCAAGCCTAAAACCTCCAATTTTTGGAATCTTAAACCCTTTTTAAAGGTCTTTGAGATCTTTTGGATCTGTAAAGCCATGACATGATGCAAGACCCAATGCTTTAGTCACTTGGTTTTATTTTTCACCTTATATAAGCCTCATTGAAACAACAACTCAATATAAAGCTTTATTATTAGCAATCTACTTCAAGCCTTTCTTTGACAAGTAGTTTTGATTGAATCACCAAATTCTTGTAGCAATCAAGCATGATTATTATGAAATTTCATCAATCTACTTCAAGCCTTTCTTTGACAAGCAGTTTTTATTGAATCACCAAATTCTTGTAGCAATCAAGCATGATTATTATGAAATTTCATCAATATCCCATGTTGAGAGTTTCCTTAATCCTCCAGTTGTGTGTATTAGACCAGATTCGAACTATCATCAAAGTTATGTTATTACTAAAGTCTTATTAGCAACTTACAACTTCTTAGACTACCTCGATGATCATAGTCATGCTTAGACATTGACCTCTATCACATGTCATAAAATTGGCATCCATGCCTAAAATGCATGTTTTTAAGTCTCAAGACTTCAACCCTTATCATGAATGGAATTACCCACCATGCTTTGGACCACATCTCAAGAGGTATAAACGGTTGACACTCAATTGTTTAGTCTGTTAAATTTGGTTGTTAAACAAGTGGAATTGTGACAAGTTATAATCTAAATGATGGAAGAATTTGACTTAGATATGTGAATAAATTTTGAAACCAGAATATATTCCACAATGGACTATGGGCATAAACATTGTAAGGAGTGGGACCTGAGAGTGGATCCACTCCTTATGAAGTTGAGGAATAAAACCATCTAATCCAAACACACTAACAATTAGGTGCATTTTTTCATTTCTCAAAAGATTGGTATATAAGAATAGCAACATAATAAAATGTCATGTTGATATTCAATATTACAAGATTACATAATAATCCCCCACTTGGGGTTTACATGAATGAAACAACTTCTTCACTAGCAGAGGGATCTATAAACTATCTCAAGTCTATCTCCCAAGAGTCAGCCCCACTAAGCCAAGTCTCAGTCATTATGTCAATTCCACCATGTCCTTTACCTAAGGGGTTGGAAGCATACTCCCACAAGAGAAGATAAAAAAAAGTTGTCAACATACAATTGTTGATATGTGCAAAAATAGAGATTAGGAAATATTAGGGTAAAATGATAAAAGAATAATTACCAAGCTTCCCAAACAAAAGAGAAAGATAACACGGCATCCAAGTGGAGGATCAAAAGAATAAAGAAAATAAAAGTAATTTATTGAAATATGATAGTCCATGAGAGATTTTTTTGCCTTAAACAATGTCACAAAAATTAGAATCATAAACAATACAATTTCAAACAATTAGACTAACATTTTTAAGTAGGACCGAGACCCATACCATCTCAAGCCTAAGTATTGGGTGGAAAATACATGCCTTGGGCAGAAGATGCGTGCCCCACATAAATATATGAGTAAAATACGCACACATGAAAAAAATACACATGTCTAAATATTATGGTGGCACAAAGATACCTAAGCTATAAATAAGTTTAGTCTACTATACATGAAAAAATGCAGATTCAAGAATTAAGTTTATTCAAGCTCAAATGGGGAGATGAGAACATCCAAATTTTATCATGTGGAGTCAGAAGACCCATAACCAAGTATTTAAAAATATCCAAATTTAAGATACACCATAACACCATGCTAGGTCATCAATTGAAAAATAAGATTCAATTTCACAATTAGAGTCAATCTTGTTCCAAATCTACAAGCAAGGGTACAACGTGAAATAGGATTAACAAGATACATATTTGGGTCCCATAAGCATATCTAACAAAACAATAACATAGCAAGAACTATTTCAATAGACTAGATCCAAACAGGCCCAACAAAACATGAAAGAGAGACTTCAATGTATTAATACCTCATAGAGGTTCAAGAGAGAGAATCAAAAGAGTAATTGCTCAATATGAATCATACGAGAATGTAACATACCTCAATTCTAGTCTAGATATATTTAGGGTTAACCAAGTTCCACATCAAGGTCACATGCCACCTAATTGACAATTTAAATATCACAATGATTAATTACATGTATTTATCAAGCTCTAGTAAATGTATTTTTATTATCACTAATATAGGTAACTAATACTACAACATGAAGTGGACTATATTTTTTTAGACTCCATGGACTATTCATTTGTAATTCTTTCACTTACCAATTTTTATATATGATTGTTACAAGATCTGAATAATGAAATCCTTATTACAACCCCAATTTTTGGGCTTGAATGGTTTGAGATGCAATTTCTCCAATAAATGTAAGATTATGGAAATTGTATGATTTATGTGTATTGAATGGATTTCCTTAGCAATATTTCCTTTGTGCATGTGATTTCGTGGATCATAATATGTTAATGAGTCCTATATGATTAAAAGAAAAAGAAGAAATCAAATAATGCATTATTAAGAAGGAATTTTGAGATAATGATGAAAATATAAGAAATATGTGGAAAGATGTATGATTGATCATCATGGATGAGATTTCTAGTCCATATGGTTTCTAATGGTAAAAAGGAATCCAAATAAAGGAAAATAAAAGAATAGGAGAGAGAAAATATGCATAAATATGCCTTAATAAGTGATAACTTGCTTATGAAGAAAAGTCTCTCATACTTTCAAATTTGAGTCCCAAACATGGCACACAAGTAATTTAATTAATTATGGACTTTCCTCTAAAATTTGGGATCAAAAGGATAAGCGGTCCAGGAGATATGATTTTTACAAGATTTCCTAAAGTGAGAAGGATAACTTTTAATGTCACAATTTTCCAATTTAATCATGATTATTTATTCTTGGCACATGGCATGATAGTCGTTGGATCTTTGATCCAATGGTGGATACATCTCGGTTAGGAATGGGAAAGAAGAATAGTTCTTGGATCTTTCCTGAATTTTCTCCTCATACGAACAATGTGTGAATCAGGAAGTTGTTCTATTGGGATCAAGATATGAAACCACACCTTCTGATCCCTTTCTTCTACTTGTTGCGTGTGTATTGGGGACTTTCCCCAAATACTTCTTGGAGAGGAACTCCATTGGAATCAAGGCATTGAAATCTCTGAGATTCGATGCCTATAAAAGGCTTAGTAGTCTTCTACGGATTTGGGGAGGAGCCTGTGAGTCAGAGTGTGAGAAACCTCCACCCAAAACCCCTCTCTATTCAGCCCTAAATCCAATGATCGACGTCAAGGGATGCTACTCTGCCACCCTTTCCCTTACTCTCGTCGGCTGACACAAGACCACCAATGAGTCTGACTAGGTCCGTCGGAGGCACTTCCACCTTCGCTGGCCTCCCTGGCACACTAGAGCGTGAGGTCAACAGTGGTGTTGATCGTGGCTAGGCTCTGGCTCGTGACGGAGTCGAGCAGGAGGTTGATGGCAAGTTAGGAGGAAAAGACCTCCTTACCCACGTGCCTGATGTAGAGAGAGAAGGGCAATTAAGTCCTTCAGTTGCACTTGCTCGTGTGGAGTACATGCGACGTGGTTGATGGCCACTGGTCCAGCTGGGACCCACGTGGAAAAAGAATTAGGAGCCGAGTTGCTGACATGGCAACATCCCATTGGTCAAAAGGTGAGTAAATTAGAATAATTCTAGAAATAAATTGGTAACTCGGATGTAATAATGTTATATATGAAAATTGATCAAAAAATGCAAGGAATTCAATAAAAATAGAATTAAAGCCTAGATCTGCTTGCAATCCAAAAAGTATATAAAGTTGTCACCTTTAATGTGTTTATGTATAAGAAACCCTAATTTGATGTTAATAAGATTGAGAAAAGCCATATGGATGTTTTATGTGAATATTAACCTCTTGTTAATAAAAAAGATGTTTTGAATCTAAAAGGATGATCCATGTGCTTTATTGTTTAATTTAGGGTTTCACATGTATAAAGTGCATTAATGGGCTTAGAAACCCTAATTTAGTTGTTAATGACTTTTCATGAGTTATAATTTGAGATCCTTTGTATGAGATGATATTATGTTGATCCTAAGACAAATTGATAATAAAGAGGCTTTAATATGAATAATTGGATAATTTGGGTTTTGAACATAGAGTTGCCATTTTAGGGTTTTGTTGACATAAAAAGGAAAGTTGTGAAATAGATCTAAATAACCATGAGGAAACCCTAATTCGGATTAGAAACCCTAGGAAGTATTCCCAAGTCAATAAAGTAAGTTCTTGATGAGTATGTAGTAAATATGTTATACATGCTTTTCAGGATACTGTTTTGCTTGTGTGATTGGATTGATTTATTGCTTGGATTTCCTAATTGGATTGGATTGTGCTTAATTCATGTGAGATCTCCAAATCGGGTATGTGGTTATGCTTATGACTTATCACTCTAGTTTCACAGAGATTTTTGAGGTTTTATCGGTTGCTTAGAAATAACTTCTTGGTTGACTTTTATTTCATGCAATTGTAAAGTGACTATGACTATCACCATAAATATATGTGCATGACTATCTCAAATCTTAGTCCTCCTCTATAGCTTTGATGATGATGAGATGGATGACCTAGTACATGGTCTAGACTTGGGGTGGGATTATCAGGTTATCATGAGTCGATGTGTTGGTCTACCCTTGGGTAGGACCATATGACTACACAACCCTAGGTTGTGGTCTACCTGTAAGGTAGGATCATAGGGGCTATTTGAGATCTACCATATGAGAGAGGTAGTATCCATGTCCACTATAGGGACAACACAGAGGCAATGATATGTAGGGATTGAGTAGTTATGTCTAAAATGTAAAGTTTGATTTGTTAAATCATAATTTGATTATAATATGTTGTCACAATTAGAAGTAAAGTTTTGGTTGCCACCACATATTGGTATATTCATTTATACTGACCGACATTTTATTTGTCAGCATTTTAGGAATATCTGAAGTGGACAAATAGTAAAGTGACATTTGTGAAGAATAAAGTTAATCTATTAAATGAGGATTTAGTTAGATGGTACTCTACAATAGGTAGAAGTTCCAGATTCCTATTTTTGAAAGGTATGTGAAAATAATTTTTTATTCTATTTTAAGCTTAGTGTTTGGTAGAATTTATTAATTATTTTTGATTATTTACAAAATCATTGATCCTATTTTGGGTGAGCGGCTTTGGATTTCTAGTCTCTCTTAATTGGGGGTTACCGGGGAGTGGGTCGTTACAATTGGTATTAGAGTATGGTTTCTATTTAATCTTAAATAATTATTATATTTTACAAACTCTTTAGAACCCAATGGAGTTATTAGAGGATTTTCCAATGATGGAGGATCTAGAAAAGGATCAGAATCCGAGGGCTGGCAAGATTTTCCTCCACCCCACTAGTCGGTCTACGAGGACTCCCAGAATCTGTGTGACAACCTAGCCGAAATTGGAGGATTTGACTCGAAATAAGATACCTCTAGGTCTTCTCTCATCTATCTTTGTCCCTTCTCTACCCCATTTATTAAATAACTTTAAGATATTAGGGTTTCTCTCTCTCTCCACCCCCTCTTGAGTTTAGGGTAAGCATAATAAGGATTAAGGAATCCTCCATCAAATAATAAAAAACATGTAAGAAAGATGTCATGGACATAAGTTTTGATAATTAGAAACTTAGACTGAGTTTAGCTACATGCTTAGGTTGCACGGACTATGATGTTGTGCCCTTGGATACCCCTAAGGAGAACACTGAGTTTAGATCATCTTTTAGGAAGATGATGAGAGGGTTAGCCTCAGAGGAAGGAGCCTCCAAGAAGAGGAAGAGACCTGACACATCCTTTGAGGACAATGCTCAACCCAAAACCTTAAGCGACGGATAGAGAGAGAAGACACGATCAGTTGGATATCATAGTTGACCATGCATGCATGTACGCGGGGTTGACATGCATGCTTTATGTAGAAGCTTCGAGTATGCATGAGAAACATAGACTATGTGTGGTTGTTTGACCACTGGTGCCTTGTGGTGACCCGACCTTGGGTGGGTCATGCTTGTTGAAGGTGAGGGATCGACCCCACATTGAGAAGGTTAGAGGAGACCATATAGGAACCCTAACGGGCATGCATGAGCAGAAAAGAGGCATGCACCTATGTAGAAATGCGTGGCAGAAAGGCGGGTAGTAGGTTTTAGACCTAATCCAGAGGGGTTATGCCTGATAGTTTGTTAGATAGGCATGCAGATGCTTGGATGATCTTGGCCAGACATAAGTTTTGATAGTATGCTTCCCCCAAAAAGGGTTAAACATGGATCCTTAAGAGCTTGAACCATCTTCTGAGAGAGAACCTCTGATGGTAGGACCAGTTATTGGGTTAGCTCTAGAGAGAGGGTGAGACCCCGAGGAAAAAGGTCAGAGACCTAGACTCTGAGACATGAGGAATCATGAGAAGTTTGGTATAATATGGCCTAGAATAGATGACCCTGAGTAGATATGTGTGGTTGCCTCATGCATGATCCAAAGAGGTTGTCGTATCTTAGATACCTCCAGAGGAACCAAACCCTAGGAAAAGAGAATGAGGCTTCTAGTACATGTATACAGAGGATATAAGTGCCTCCCTTCTAGGTGTAGGAAGGATAGTTCCAAAGACCTTGGAAGGGTATGGTATGATAATAAGTTGTGAGGCCTCATACCCAAGTGGTTGTCCCTGAGTAGGGCTCTAAGGGTTGTACTCATGGAAGAGTGTTAGGAAGTATATGCCATATCTTGTATAGATTTGAACAACTAAGCATGCAGTTGGACGTTGGTGCATCCTCTAGAGGTGCGCACACTAACCGATTGGATTCGACTAGATGTGCCCCACGAGATCGGAACACACTGCGGATTTACTTTCAAAATTTATAAACCTATACCAACACACCTACATCTACTAAAACACTATCTAACAAGCACATGGGGTCATGTCATAGTATCGGAGGGCGGTAAGTATAGGGTTGATCCACAGGGAGAAAAGGGGGCACTAGAGCTAGGTTAGTTTTTCTAGGTTCCTACTGTAGAGACTAGGGTTGAGGGTTTGAAGGTTGTTTTGAATTTTAAACTAAGGTGAGCAAGAAAGTAATTAAAGGAAAGAATGCAATCTAAGTTAACCCTAGACGAAATTAAAGCTAATTAAGCATGAAAAGACTAAGCTAGGTATGAAAAGACAATTTACGCTAAGGCATGCAAGAAGAACAAGAGAGCATTTAAAGAGATAAACTAGCAAGAACAAAGCAAGAACATGGCAAGAATATATCTAAGCAAGAAAAGAGCTAGTTAAGATAACATTAACTAAGCAAGATGGAAACTAGGGTTTTAAAGTAATTAAGGGAGATGTGGGCTGTTTAGGGGATGTACTTATCAATTAAGTTGGTGGGTGACATATGAACATTATGATGCCATTTAGATTATCCAAACCAAACAACAAGTTAGAGTCTAATGAATTATCCTAAGCTACTAACTGACCATGGATATGCTAGGTTGTGTATAGGGGAACCAGTCCCTAACACTCCCTACTACCCTTATGAGGCTCAATTGGGTTAGGGCTTAGGTGTAATTCAATTAGATTATAAACAAGCCTAGGTTTCTAGATTAGATGATCTTAGGATGATTAGGGGCTGAGATTAGTAAAGGGGGTGGAAGTGAGGTTTTAGGCCTCCCATCACCCACATTCTAACCTTGAGAAAGCTCCATGCTAAATACACCAATTTCATCTAAACTAGATACTTATATATCTCAACTAGGGTTAGGAGAATTGATTATGATGTAGGAATATGGGTAGCTAGCTAGGGATCCAAGAATTGGACCTAGGAGCAAATCCTAAAATTCGCACATATGAGAAATTTCCCTAAATTCCCAATTGATTTCAAGCACAAACCAACAAGAAATTTATGAAGAATGAGATAGAAATAGAACATAATCATTAACAAATGGAATTACAAAGTTTACAAATTATTTCCCCCCAATATGGTATCAAAGTAACATTTTACACCCCAAACAGCCCACCCAAGGGGCCTAGCTACTCGTGACAATGCAAAGTACAAAAAAAGGAAAAGAAAGAGGAAGAAGTAGCCATGGATCTTGGTGTAGATGAGTGAATACTCCTCTCTAGATACTGCAAGGTCAAACTCCTCCTTCTTCTTGGATGGAATGGTGTGGAATGATGGTGGGAAGTGGATGGAAGGCTTGGAAATGAGGGTTTTGGTGGTGGAAATGGTGAAATGGAGTGAAATGAAGGTGGAAATGGAGTGAAATGGCTAAGGGGTGAAAATGGGGAGATAAGAGGTGGTAGGAGGTAGCTAACCTCATGCTGGAGCCACCACCTAGGTATATATAGGTGTGGGGGAAGCACTAGGTCAAGTAGGGGTAGTATGGGAAAAACAGTGCTAAAGTAGCCATGTTTTTGTAGGTAGCACAACCATGGCGGGGAGGGGTGAGAATGGTCATGGTGGATGGGTACGACCGTGGTGATTTAGGTGAAAAATCACAGGGAATAGGTCACTTTTGTAATGAAATTGGCACAACCGTGGTGGTCACCACGACCATGGTGGCGTAAGGGTAGCACGACCGTGGTGGTTCAAATTCAATTGCCCGTTCTCGACTCCACGACTGTTCTCTCTGTAGGTACCATGGTCGTGCTGGGCAGCATGATCATTCTAGAGTTAGTGCACTATGGCCGTTCTATGGTACCACAACCGTGGGATTTTCTACACAAAACAAGCTTTGAACCGTTGATTTTGCAAGTGTTCTAGCACGGTCGTTCTGTGGTACCACGGCCGTGCTGGTCTTTGGATCAACACTTTGACTTGATTCTTTGGATTTTCTTGGACATCTTTGCTATAATGGATCTTTGGCCACCAAAGGTAGGTTGAGGGAGCATCAAAATTCACTTTGGGTCTCTCCAAGGGTAGGGAAACCCTAGGATCAGTCTTTCTATCTCTCTTCCATCAAGCGTGGTCCAAATGCCTGAAAAACATGTAAATAATGTCCATAAGTGCATTTTACACAAATATGCATATTGAGGGAAATAACATGTAATCTAATAGGTATAGATGTGATTGAAATGAAATATGACACAAGATGAAGCCCTAAAATAGGGCTGAATCACCACCCAAACTTGAAACATACTTGTCCTCAAGTATGCTCCAACTCAATCTCTCTACAATTTTTTCACGATCAAGAAATGAAAAATGCAATGTAAAGGATGATTACTGCTGAATGGGATCAATAGTGACTAAGTACATGCATTCCATCTCTCTCCTCTCCTACTTTCACAAACCAATCATGAAAAGAGCACAAAGAATATGAACTTCAAATATAGTGCATAAAACACACAAGCTATCCATATTTCTTTCATGTAGTTCTGGGTAGACCATTTCATAATGGTGTTAATCAAGGATGACTAGGAGTGTTGTTTTCACCTTCACACTTTCAACCTTATGTTTTAAATCACATAAAATGACCCACGTTGCTGCGGAAAGGGTAAAATGAGCCAGGTTTGATGTTTCCTAGCTCAATGGGTATGAAAATGGAAGAAAGGATTGTGGTAATATTTTGGAGTGATATTACATAGAGCGCTCATCTTTTCTTATATAGATGCTCTTAAACAGAAGCATCTTTTATTTTCTTTATGCATTTTTTTCTTTGCCTTTGGAGTAGATAGGGCATATGGTGATGAGAGTGAAACGGTGAGATGTAGATGTGACCACCACAAACTTTTGGAGGTGGCCATGGATGATATGTGCACTTTGGCATCCTTTCATGAGGCAGAGGGGTAAGAAGATGGTGAGTGAAGGGTCAGTCAAAGAGGGGTCACTGGCATGATTCTCAACATAAGATATCCTGCATGAAAATTAATCCAACACTTCATCCAACAATATCACACCACATGAATGAACAACCTAAAATTGATATTTCTATCAAGTGATTTCATAGGCACTAAGCGCTCATAGCTTGCTCAAGTCACAATTCAACCAAATCATTCACAAACACAAGAGAGGTGACGCACATGTAAAACGTCAAGAATCGATACCATTTAGCAACAAACAACAATAATTCACTTGCATTTGTCAAAGGTCATCCTTTTTAATCCAAAAAGTAGAGATTGGGTTGAAACACACTTTTTGACAAGAAATCTCAAATTTGGGGAAATTGGCCAAAACGGTGCCAAGTTGCCTTCAATCACATGTAAGCCTATATTATTGAACTTAAAGCAGTAAAAAACTAAATCATATCTAAAATATGCAAAAACTACCAAAAATCTACCTGATATGTAATGCATGGTAAAAAGAGCAAAATTTATGAAAATTATGCAGAAATGATAAGAAAACAAACTACATGGCATGCATGTACGCAAAGTAGGTAAATTGTAAACTAGATAGCAAAAACAAAAAAAAGTAATCATATGAGACATGAAATCAACAAAATAAGATGAGAACTGAGGGCTTACCGCCCTACCACCCCAAACTTTTGAATCATGTTTTCCTCAGCATGAAACTAAAGCTTAGGAATGATAGGGTAGAAGTCATGGTTGTGGTGGTGTGGGATCCTATGGTGGGACTGAGTGCGGGGGTGGGTGCTGGTAGTAATGGCCCTAGTAGTCCTCATGTGGAGGCGGGTATGTTTCCTGGTAACCAGAAAGTGCTCCCCATAAATCCTCCCCCCCATTGGGGGTTCCTCTACGCCTGCGCATGCTGATAGTGGTACATGTGGTTAATATGATGATGAATCTACTGCTGATCTAACCACATGGACTGCTGTGTCCCTTGAATTGCCTCCAGTTGTGCATGAATGGCTGACATGTCGTATGCATTTGTTAGAGGTGGCTGCACATCAAAATCCTCCCCTCTCGATCATGTGTGGTGTGGATGCTAAAAAATGTGTTTCTTCTCTGACACATTTGTCTCTCCTCCTTCTTGTAAGTCCACATTTGGTGCAATGAACCCCTCTCTTGGGTGCTCCTCCTCATACTGTTCTATCACCTCTGAAAAGTTCTCCGGTGGCCCCATATCCATGAGTAGGGGGTTGCGTGGTATGGAAGCTCCAAGATGATTCTAGGGTACCCGGGGTTTAGAACATAGAAGATTTTTCTATCTATAAGGGAGATCATTTGGGACCTAGCAAGATAGTTTAGATCAACATATTTGCTTCCTTCTACCTTGGTAAGTCCATCTAGATTGCAGCCCACTGCCTTTACCATTGTGGTGATGATCCCTCCCATGATGAATGGATTTTTTACTCTTGGAGGGAATTGTCTTCAAGTGGTCAATCACCATGGCACCTATGTTTACAGATCCCCTACTTGCAATTGTGGCCATAACAAACAAATCTTTTTGTGAGCAGCACCCTTGTTTGTCATAACAGCCAAACAAAGTGTTTGCTAGGACCTTCTGTAAGTATCTCATGAAGGGGTTGTAAATCTTGTTGGTCTTTTGATTTTCCTACAGAAAAAGAAGCTTGACCAGTAATTGTCTTCCACATCTTGGAATAGTCTGCTCTACCACTCTTGTCAAGTCTTCCTTCATTGAATTTCTCGGCCATTTCTAAATTGGGGGCAAAGATAACATTGCTCTGGGAAACTTTAAGCACATGTGTGGAGCTGTTTAGCTTGAAACCTGATGGCATCTTCTCCCTGGTATTATACCTTCTCTAAGGTTGCAAAGAACTCACGAGTTAGCTCCAAGTAGGTTTCTTCAACCTTAGACAAGATCTTGTACAGCCCACAACATTGCATTTGACCCTTGAATGTGTAGTTGATCCCTAGGGCTTGCACGGTAGTCATACATGCATACCTAGTGGGGATCACCCTCCTTGTTAAGCACTCGGGGTGGATAGGCCTCATCACAACTTTTCTTGTTGTTCCCCTTCTGTAGGTGGTTCCCTCTGATTACTTTCCCACCCATCTCAATCTATCCTCTTCTAGACTGGACACAACGTCCACTGGTTCATCTTCCATCTCTTCACTTTTAGAATCATTTCCCTCCTCTTCTGCATAAGTATGTGACCTTGAACTTGTGTCTAAGTTCAAGGGTACCCTCTCATAGCTTGCACTAGGTCGAGCCAAAGAAGTGGAATGTCTTGCCAGAGCTGGTCGTGGTGGTAAGCGTGAGGAAGATGCATCATTTGTTTTCTTAGCCCTCCTCTCGCTAGTTGGTGCATCAACATTAGTAGAATCTACTATGTTCTCCATCTCTTGTTCTTCTTCCTCCTCCTCCTCCTCCTCTTTAGGGTTGTTGTAGCTTGGATCCGAAGTGTGGCCACTAGAGGAGGAGCACTGTCAAGAGGTTCTCATTGATGTCAATCGTCTGAAGGACCGGGAAATAGAATTTGACGGTTACAAAGCACTACCGTACTATTGTGAGCACGAGGCCCGCTTGGAGCAGCTTTTACCTCCAGTGAGGATGTCCATCGCCTTCTCTACTCCCTTCCTGATTGTCTTACCTATAATCTTCATATTTGCAAGGTCCTTCGGTGAGAAACGAACACAAACAACACCAAACATGTTTCTGGGCTGTAGGGGTGGATTATCCTTAGAGGTGGATAAATGGGTGGTGATGGAGGGTGGAAAACAAAGCTTGAGGTTAGGGAAAATGATTGGGGACTAAGGGGAACTCAAATCTATAGTTTAGGAGCAAGAGGAGTTGATTTGGGGGTGAAGGAGGGTCACCCTAATCATGAGGCTATGCGGAACGACCATTCTGAGTCGCGCAAATGTGTTCTGGGTTGTGCTGGCTCGGGTGGGGTCGGGCGACTTAAGTGCTGGATCTGGGCCAGCACGACCATTCTGCCTATGTCCAAAACTTGACTTTTCCCTATTGAAATCAAACTTAATCAGCACGACCGTTCCACACCAGCACGACCGTTCTGGCTGGATGCCAGCACGACCATTTTGGCTAGCACGACCATGTTACCAGAGGCCAAATCTTGCATTTTCCCTGTTGAAAGCCACCTTTACCAACACGACCATTCTACACCAATACAGTCGTACTGGGCTCTTTCAGTTTAGAAATCTTAAGAAATCATCAAGTCATTTCATCATTCATAGTACAATCATCTTGATTGATCCCTTTGATGTTGCATCAATCATTTTTTTTCACTAAATGTGCCTCATTTCTCAGCTTGCACTTGTTTCACCTATCATTTCATCAAAACTAAAATAAAAACTATCAATCACAAGTGTGCGTGTGTGTTTTTAGGTTTGTGTAAAAATAAAGCTAAAGTATCCAAAATGAGAGGTTGGGTGAAAAATTCCCCAAACCTAGGTGGGTTTCCTCTCACAAGCGTTGAGTTTCTTGCCTTCAACTTGGCTTCTTGGTGATTATTCATTCATTCATCCATTTGGCATTCTCATGTGTCCATTCTTGCAAAAATGCATCCCTCATTTGCACTCAATCTATTTTCCTCATCCCTTTGATCACAATAATCATCATCAATTGATCCAACTTGATCTCCTTTTCTCAAATGATCATTCAGACTCTTGAAGTGACCATATTCAATATCCTCATCTAGAACTTTCCGGTTTGAAGACTTGTATATGTTGATCTTTATCTTCATGTCCATGAAAGAGACTATCATTATGCTACTGTGAACATGTATCTCGACATCATGTGTAGATAAGAATGGTCTCCCTAAGATGATGGGGATCTTCCTATCATCCAACTCCATGTCAAGAACAATGAAATCAGCTGGGAACACGACTCGTCTTTCCTTGTCAATCATCACCAAGAAATCATCCACTCACCCTCTAAGCACTTTGATGGAGCGGTTTGCCAATTGGAGAGTGCAATGTGCCAGTTTCAACTTGCCTAGACCCAGATCAACATAGACTTTGTATGGCATCAAATTCACACTAGATCCCAAATCAAGTAAGGACCTGTCTATGCGATGTCCCCCTATATATCTAGGTATGAGTGGGGCTCCTAGGTCTTTTCTCTTCATGGGAAGTGAATGTTGTATGATGGATCTCACTTGTTCTAGTTAACTTCACTTTCTTTGGAATCCTCCCCATTGACCTTCTTTTCACAGTGCATAGGTTCTTGAGGAACTTGGCATATGCTGGTATTTTCTTAATAGCATCCAAGAGTGGAATGTTCACCTTTACTTGGCGAAACACCTCAAGAATATCCACATTGTGCTTTTTCCTTCTCATTTGTGGTGGTTCATCTAGTGCTTCAATGAATGGAGGATCATTGGCTTTGGCCTTGCTTGCATGTATGTGAGGTGGAACACTAGGGATGGTAGGACTTGCAAATGGATCATGAAGTGGAGCACATGGTATCCCAAAATCAATAGGATGTATCACTGAATCATCTTCGTCAATTTCAATCACAATATCACCACTTGGTTGCCTTTGCTTTGCTTTGTCAATCTTTCTTTGACCCGTGGGCTGATCAATAGATTTCCCACTCCTTAGAACGGTCACATCACTTCCTTACTCATGGTGGAGAGGGGGAGCTAGTTGTGGTTGTGGAGGAGGTGGAGGTGATACTTGGTGTTGAAATTGAGGTGGAGGGGAGAATTGAGATTGGAAGGTGAATTGTTGGGAAAATGGTGGTGATGGGGGTGGTGGGGGTGGAGTACAAGGCTTGAGATTGCCTTGGAAATGGTAGATGGGATGCACTTGTATGGGAGGCAGACTATAGAAAACTTGAGAGGAGGGCATTGGTCCACTTGCTTCATGGTAGTTCATGATGGGTTTTGAAGACAACTTTTCTTCTTGGAGAGCAATTATGGAAGATAGCTTCTCTACTTTTTCTTCTAGCCTTACAACATCTTTTTGAACATCCTCAAATATTTTCAATCTAGAGAGAACCTCCTCCTCAAACCTTGAGCTATATTTTGGACTTTGTGACTCTTAGTAGCTATAGGAGTGAGTGTCTTCTTTTCTTCACCATAGAACTCAATAGAATTGACTGGGTGGCAAGGAACATTTGTCACCTGGTTCTTCATGAAGCTCACCATGTCACCAAGAATCTTCATCACTTATGGGCTTGAGTCATTATGAGTAGGAGGTGTCACAACAAAGGCATATCCCCCACCATTCATCATGCTAGAAACTCAAATTCTCGACCCTTCAGCCAACTGCTCAAACAAAGGGCATATCTCCTCAGGTGGCCTAGCCATGAAAACTTCTCCACAAGAAGAATCCACTTTGTCTTGGTCCTATAGAGATAAACTAGAGTAGAATGATTGAACTAGGTGCCAAAAAGGAATATCATGGTGTGCTCACTGTCTCAAAAGCTTCTTAAATCTCTCCCATGCATTATGAAACTGCTCATTGCCCATTTGACAAAAACTTGTCACGGCACACCGCATTTGTGTTAACCTTGCTATAGAGTAGAATTGTCTCAAGAAGGCATTCTTCATTGTTTCCCAACTCATGATGTCCCTTCTTGAGTCATACCAATATTTGGCTCTATCTTTGAGGGAGAAAGAGAACAAGGTCAACCAGATTGTATCATTACTAGTCGTCGGTGTCTTGAAGGTGGAACATACTTCAAGAAAGGAGTCCAAGTGCTTATAGGGGTTCTCACTCTCTGAGCTATAGAAGATGGGTAGGAGCCTAAGAAGACATGGATGAATGGAGAATTACTCCCCTGGAATTTGATCAACCCTGCTAGCAGTTGGTGATTTGTAGTTGCTAGACATGAAGTAGTCCTGAAGTGGCTTGTGGGGTGCATTTTAGCCTTCCATCTTGTCTTCTCCTGAGTGGCCTGTTACATGCACAAAGCACAACCAAACAAAAGAGAACACCTTAGTAAACCAATATACATAAGGATTGCACAGAATAATGAATAAAGAATAGTAATGGTGAGGGCAATAAGAAAAGCCAAAGAAAAACTAACTAGCTAGGCCAAGCGCCTTTCTCCCTGGCAACGATGCCAAAAAGCTTGGTGCGTCCGCCAGAGGTGCGCACACTAATCGATTGGATTCAACTAGATGTGCCCCATGATATCGGAGCACATAGTGGATTTACTTTAAAAATTTATAAACCTAAACCAACACACCTACGTCTACTAAAACACTATCCCGCAAGTGCACAGGGTCGTGTCGTAGTATAGGAGGGCAGTAAGTATAGGATCGATCCACAGGGAGAAAAGGGGGCACTAGAGCTAGGTTAGTTTTGCTAGGTTTGAGGGTTTGAAGGTTGTTTTGATTGATAAGCTAAGGTGATCAAGAAAGCAATTAAAGGCACAAATGCAATCTAAGTTAACCCTAGACTAGATTAAAGCTAATTAAGCAGGAAAGACTAAGCTAGGTATGAAAAGGCAATTTATGCTAAGGCTTGCAAGAAGAATAAGAGAGCATTTAAAGAGCTAACCTAGTAGGAACAAAGCAAGAACATGGCAAGAATCTATCTAAGCAAGAAAAGATCTAGTTAAGCTAACACTAACTAAGCGAGATGGAAACTAGGGTTTTAAAGCAATTAAGGGAGATGTGGGCTGTTTAGGGGATGTACTTATCAATTAAGTTGGGGGTGACATGTAAACATTATGATTCCATTTAGATTATCCAAGCCAAACAAAAAATTAGAGTCTAATGAATTATCCTAAGCTACTAACTGGCCATGGATATGCTAGGTTGTATATAGGGGAACTAGTCCCTAACACTCCCTACTACCCTTACGAGGATCAATTGGGTTAGTGCTTAGGTGTAATTCAATTAGAGTCTAAACAAGCCTAGATTTATAGGTTAGATGATCTTAGGATGATTAGGGGCTGAGATTAGTGAAGGGAGTGGAAGTGAGATTTTAGGCCTCCCATCACCCACATTCTAACCTTGAGAAAGCTCCATGCTAAACACACAAATTTCATCTAAACTAGCTACTTAGATATCTCAAATAGGGTTAGGAGAATTGATTATGATGTAGGAAGAGGGGTAGCTAGCTAGGGATCCAAGAATTGGACCTAGGAGCAAATCCCAAAATTCACACATATGAGCAATTTCCCTAAATTCCCAATTGATTTCAAGCACAAACCAACAAGAAATTTATGGAGAATGAGATAGAAATAGAATATAATCATTAACAAATGGAATTACAAAGTTTACAAATCATTCCCCCCAACATGGTATCAAAGTAACATTTTACACCCCAAACATCCCACACAAGAGGCCGAGCTATTCATGACAATGCAAAGTATAAAAAAAAAGAAAAGAAAGAGGAAGAAGTAGCCATGGAGTTCGGTGTAGATGAGTGAATCCTCCTATCCAGATGTTGCAAGGTCAACCTCCTCCTTCTTCTTGGATGGAATGGTGTGGAATGATGGTGGAAAGTGGATGCAAGGCTTGGAAATGAGGCTTTTGGTGGTGGAAATTGTGAAATGGAGTGAAATGAAGGTAGAAATGGAGTGGAATGGCTAAGGGGAAAAATGGGGAGCTAAGAGGTGGTAGGAGGTATCTAACCTTGTCCTGGAGCTGCCACCTAAGTATATATAGGTGTGGGGGAAGCACTAGGTCAAGTAGGGGTAGTATGGGAAAAGTCGTGCTAAAGTAGCCAGGTTTTTGTAGGTAGCACGACCGTGGTGGTCACCACGGCTGTAGTGGGAAGGGATGAGAACGGTCATGGTGGATGGGAATGACTGTGGTGATTTAGGTGAAAAATCATAGGGAATAGTTCAATTTTGTACTGAAATTGGCACAGCCGTGGTGGTCACCACGACCATGGTGGGGTAAGGGTAGCACGACTGTGGTGGGTACCACAACCATGGTGGCTCAAATTCAATTGCCCATTCTCAGCTTTGTGACTATTATCTCTGCAGGTACCACGGCTGTGCTGGTTAGCACGACCGTTCTGGAGTCAGTGCACCATGGCCATTCTGTGGTACCACGGCCGTGGGAATTTCTGCACAAAATGAGCTTTGCACCTGTTGATTTTGCAAGTGTCCTAGTACAATCATTCTATGGTACCACAACTGTGCTGGTCTCTGGATTCGCACTTTGACTTGATTCTTTGGATTTTCTTGGACATTTTTGCTTCAATATATCTTTGGCCACTAGGGGTAGGTTGAGGGAGCATCATACTTCACTTTTGGTCTCTCCAAGGGTAGAGAAACCATGGTCCAAATGCTTGAAAAACATGCAAATAATGTACAGAAGTGCATTTTACACAAATATGCATATTGAGGGAAATAAAATGTAATCTAACAAGTATAGATGTGATTGAAATGCAATATGACACAAGATGAATCCCTAAAATAGGGTTGAGTCAGACGCCTGATGCATAAGAGGTGAACCTGGGGTTCCTGGACCAAAGAGGGGAAGTAGTTGTACTTGGTGTGCATGATGCTCATAAGGCTGTTGAGTTCATAGAAGCAAGTATGGAACCTCCTCTGGTGTTAGAGAAAAAGGAAACCCTACTTGAACTGGGATATATGAAACACTCCCTCAAGTTGGTGGCGTATGTATGTATGATGTTGATCCAACCTTGAGGAATGATGGACAAGTATGACTTACCAACGAACTTGGAATGGTTTAATAGGTTGTCTTCTTGCTGGCCATGAACATAAGTAGCATGATAAGTGACATGAATTTACCATGTGTAGAACGCAAGTGCACACGTCAGAGTAATATAGGCCTTTGTGAGGCCCGAGTCAAACTCAGGGAAATGTAATTATTGGTAGACTACTACTAACTACTTGCAATCAGCTAGACCGATTAAATTGATTTGAGAGTTGATTGAAAAAGAAAAGAAAAATGAAAGAAAATAGAGCAAACATTTTTGGTTTAATCAATTCAAATGGGAATCTTTAGGATTATGGTTTCACCACATGTTCTCGTTGTATTAATTTCTACATAGTTAACCTAATCTGTCTCTCATTCCGGGTAGTGGCCTGTATTCAGAATTGCTCACTTTTGTTATACAATTCACTACCTAAATCTAGGTCGGTTCCACGGTAGTAGTAACCTATACCCTAAACTAGGTGCATGAGGACCATACTCTGGGTTTCCACCATTAACCGTACATTTCCTTGTTCAAAGGATTTATTAGTTAATGTGAATTTTGTCTCTTTTCAACCATTAATTCTTCTTTCAAAGTAATTAAAGGCATTATATTATCATTAGGGTGATCAATCATAATGATATATTAGAGAAAACGAAATCATACCACAGATTTAAGAGATAAATTATGAAATACTATGGTAAAAATGTCATACAACCATCACCCGGGCTACTCCCGGTCCTAAAGACAAATGGGATTAGCCCCGCATGCTCATCTCAATGAAAGACATGATGAGAGAAAGGGAAAACATGGAGAAAACATGAATGAAAGTGATGTAAACCCCTGAACAGAGGAGATTCAGGCATTACTTGACATAGAATGCACGATCTACAACCTTCCGGCGGTGGAAAACATCCTCTGTGACTCTCAGAACGATCAGGGCGTGATTCTGGGCTCCATTCTTCTCTCCTCCTCTCCTTGAGACTTGTGCAATGACTAATGACGTGATCCCTTACTTAGGGCCGCCATAATTAGGTATATGGACCACTTTAGATTGCCAAAAGATTACCACCGTCCGATTAAAATCGATCTGAAACAAAACCTGATCTGACGGCGTCGATACCATCGACGCGGGTCGATGGTATCGACCCGTCAGAATATCGACAAGTCTTGTTTTTCTGACGTTCTGCCTGATGCAGACTCGATACCATCGACTTTAGTGCCGATGGTATCGACACCTTTAGGGGTCACTTTTATCATCAATCTGACGCTGAAGCTGGGCAACGTCGATAGTATTGACTTTGTGTCGACAGTATCGACCAGTTGATTGCTGGCTTGCTGTAGGTATCTCGCTACCATCGACTTCGGTGTCAATGGTATCAACACATCTTGGTTCCTTGCGGCTGTCTCCCTGTGACCAAGTCAATACTATCGACATCTGTCGATGGTATCGACAGCTGCATATATTCGTTTTTCCTGAAATTTCAAGATAAATCCAAATCAGTCTTGCTAAAACACATCAATATGATCATTTATAACCGAAAAGATGAAATATAGTAGATTTGATGCAAAAAGAGATTATAGACTAAAGCGAGTGAATCATGTGATATTAACCACAAATGTGACTAATAAACACATGAAATGCATGTAAAACTAGTCTATAAAAGTGACTCAAAATCCTCACATCAAACTCCCCTAAGCTTGAACATTGCTCGTCCTCGAGCAACAAAACTATAGAATAAAATTGCGAGGGTCAACTAAAGAACATACTATCACAACAGACAATACTGTATGATTCCCACCAGACATTCACATACCGGCCCTCACTAACCACAAAATGGCAACTACCCTACAGGTGACGATGATCATCCATAATAGATATCCACTCCAAGATAGGTGAACACTATCAAATAAGGCAGTTAATATAATAAAATCTCCCAGTTCAGGCTTGGTGCATCTTGTGATCTCCTATCTACATTGATCATAACCTAACTACCATATAAATGGAAGCATATCTCCTGAAATACAAACGTGAGAAGATAATCACTGGTGGCCTACCATTTTGAGCAACGGGTGGATGGGATAGGCGGTTTATGTAAGAAAGAGTAACACAATAGAGTTTGACATGCAATAGTGCAACAATGACCTACATGATGCTCATGCATATGAAAATGACCTAATGCTTACATTTTAGGTGGAATGATGCATGCATTACTATTCTATCCCAACGAGAGACAGAATATCTACAAAACTAGACATGTGCTTGTTTTTCTTATTATGCATGTGAACAAGTTCCTCCATCTTTCTGACCTTCACTTACTTATTATTTTTGTTCTCTTTTTTTTCTTTTTCAACCCTTATTTTTCTTAATGACTAAGATGAAATTTGCACATCTTCGTCTTGGGCTTATTCTCATAACTACTATTTTTTTCTTCAAAAAGTACGAAACAAGTTCCTTATTTTCAGAAGAAGCAAGGCACATCATGTACAAAATGATTAAGATTATGCAATATGCAGCTAAAATGACATTGACATGCATTCTAAAATTTGTGCATGCATGACTATAATGCAACATTTTTTTTTCATAAATGCAACCTATGTAAAAACTAACTACAATGCAATCCTATCTACATGATATGCAATCAAGAGACGATGAACTGTAAAGTGCTATTAATTCTTATGGTGGAGTGTAAATGAGATGAGGTGGATAGATCACAAGATTAATTAACAGAACCCTTAGAAGATATTATATGTCCCTCCTTACTGACGTGTAAAACCAAGGGGCTTTTCTCTCTTATTTTAGATTAAAGTCCCATTACCATTTGTCAGTTTAGGCTCAACATCCTATTCTGTCCACTTTCCTTGAATCATAGGCATGTAGAGTTGTGATCTTATGCTTTAAAGTTGACAAACCCAATTATTTTCATAAGTTAAGCGCTTAAGTTCAAACAAAGCAAGCTTGCAATCACATGAAAACTTTTCAAATTTACCCATACTCCCATATGACAACCATAGAGATGACAACTTACACTGGACATCCGAAGATACACTAGATAGCATGTGGATCCTAAAAGCTAAAAGCTAAGAAAATTTCTAACATAAAAGAAAAGGTAATAAATGATAAAAACTAAGAAAAATAAAAGATAGAAACTATTCCATCTCCCCCCCTAAGCTTGAATCCGACTATGGCCTCATAGTAAAAAACAATCTTAGCAGGTGGAACAATGATACCATTTATTGCTCAGGTGGGGGGTACTGCGGGGCGGTGGGATCCCATGATGGATATTTCCCCTGGAAGTTTGGATCATATGGGGGCATCGGTGGAGGTTGAGGATATCCCCCGAAGTAGTTATGGCTCCAGTAGTGATCATAAAATGGCTACTGCTGCTGCTCGATCCTCCCCAACCGATTGTAGACTCGTTGTTGATTGGTGAACAACTGACATTCGTTCTCAAAGATAGCTTGTTGATTAACATACAACCGATTTTTAGTCTCATGGATATCAGCAAATGACACAGTGTGCTGTTGTTGTGTCTCCTGAATGCTCTGTAGCATGGTGTACATGCCCTGCATAGAATAGACATCCTCTCCTTGTTGAGAGGGCTATGGTGGAGGAGGCTGCAAAGATGATGATGCACCCGGGTAGAAGTGTGGATGCTTCTGTGGTGCCACTCGTGCTCGAAGAGGAGTGAAAGCCTCCTCTTCCTCCTCATGCTCATCGCCTTCATCATTGTCATTGTCATCCTCGTCTTCTCCACTATCAGAGTCGTCGATGGCAATTATGGGCCACTGAAAGTGCTGAGCTCCCTGGATGTGGAAGACGAGATCTGGAAGCACACACTCTTGGTACTCTTTGTTGACATGACAATGTGCATAGACCACGCCATCACGGAGCGTAAGAAGATTGGAGCGATGTAGGTGATGCAGATTGACTTTATTCTTGTTGACCGGTGGAGTGAGTTGGGAAAAATCTAGCCCAAGATAGAGAGCGAGCGGTGTGATAAGCCCCCCAAAGTGGATAGGGGCTCGTCTAGTACTCCTCCACACATCCATCACACGCGTTAAGAAAAATGCACCCCAGTTGAGCTCTTCTCTTTTCAACAGCTTATAAAGAAAGAACAAGTCCGTCTCCTGAAACTTACTTAGCGAAAGGTCGCCTCGAGCAAATAAAGTAGTGCACAACATACGATGCAGAATCCACACAAATGGATGCTCGAAGTCAGCAACGACTGTGTTATGATAGCTGACAGACTTTCCTGGAGGCGCAGTCACCAGCTGGGCAAAGATTTCATCATAATCGGTCCGATTGTCCGGCCTCCTGTGCTGATTCGGAGAATGATACCAGTTGTAGATTGAATTAAACTAGTCGAGGGTGATGGTATAGTTGTTGTTGAAAAGCCGAAAAGAAACGCGACCCTTGATCCATTCCCGATCAGTGGTGACAATGTCGTTGGGCACGACGCATATGTCAAGCGATGCCATAAACTCCACCATTAGTTCTTTGTACGTCAGCTACTCACCAAAAAAAGGATGGACTTCAGTGTAGTACTTGACACCTTGAAACATCCTGGTTGTATGCCTTGCTTGCCCCTAAAGAACATAAGTGAGGTTGGCCTCAAACCCGAGGTCACAAATCATGGCTCGATCAACATATTAGGTCAGTTCAATTTTTCGCTTTAGCAGCTCCTCGTACATCTTCTTCACATCCGTCGACAAATGTACAATACTGGGGTGAGGGATTGAACCTGGCGGTGGCAGGATGAAGGTCTTGATCTCTGTAGGATCATCCCGTGAAGAAAATGAATCTCCTACCATCGTCACGATTGTGAATAGAAAGGAATGGGGAAGAAGAAATAGAGCTCGATGAAGGTCGGAGAAGAAGATCTCCGCTCGGTGCATAGTTTGGGGAAAATATCTCGATCCCTTGATGCTCGATGAAGGCCTCTGGTTGCTCAACAATGCTCGATGCACAAGTTGAGGGGAGAAGCTCTGAAGGTGTGAAGAGGAAATGAAATCAACTTCTCCTTTTATAGATGAACCCGTCGCTACTGTTGCTCCGTCGATACCATCGACGGGGTGTCGATCGTATCGACACTTGGAGCATGATCCACTCTTCGCGACCATCGACGGTTGTCGATTGCTGGATGTGGGGGCTTGGATCGATGACGCGTCGATACTATCAACAAGGGTCGATGGTATCAACCCATCCCATGGATCGACTTCTGAAATTGGCGGGCTCTGTTGATTTCTTCTCGTAGATTGGTGATGTGTCGCGTCGATACTATTGACTAGGTGTCGATGGTATCGACTCTTCATGGTTTGATTAACCTCGTGAGGCCCAGACGCCACTTCCTCACTGCTTCCGTGTCAATACCATCGACTGGGTGTCGATGGTATCGACTTCACTGAGACAAATTCTTCTATAAATCTTCAGGGATCTCGCGAGCATCGACTTCGTAGTCGATACTATCGACCCGGAGCTATCTTTTTCTTCGACGTCACTGATGGTAGGTCGATACCATCGACAAGGCCATCGATGGTATCGGCTCAATAAATTTTATGCAGCCACTTCCCTGTACCCACGTCGCTACCATCGACATTGTGGTCAATGGTATCGACTCTGATTTAGTACTGCACACTGAGCAAAACTATTAGGGTATCATTTTTACACTAAAAACGAAATTAAATAAAACTAACTTGCAAATGCGAAGGAAAAATGAAGGAACTACAAATTAAAACTATCGATGATTGGGTTGCCTCCCAACAAGCGCCCTACTTTAACGTCTTAGGCCAGACAAAATCAAGCTCATCAACTTGGGGCATCGGGGAGTGTTCCTAGGGGATCACTCAGTAGTTTGAACGCAACTCTTTCCTTGCCAATTCCTAATGTCAAGATACCTCTCTCGATAGCAGTGATAACATCAGCCGTCGCTTGAAACGGCCTACCCAGTAGCATCTCACAACCCTTTAGCTGCGGCATGTCCATGACAATGAAATCCACGGGAAAGATGAATTTGTCGACCTTAACAAGTACATCCTCACAGACCCCATATGGCTTAACAATAGACCCATCCGCCAACTCAATAGTCATGGCAGATTTCTTTAGTATCTTCAATCCAAGCTTTTGGAATGTGGATAACAGCATAAGATTTATGCTAACGCCTGAATCGCACTGTGCATACGGAAAGTGATGGCCGCCAATTGAGCACGGTATGTAGAAACTCCCGGGATCTTTCTTCTTCTCTGGTACACTTCTAGTAATTATCGAGCTCACCGTCTCATTCACAAAGCAAACATCAGTGTCTTTTATCTGCCTTTTCTTAGTGATGATGTCCTTGATAAATTTTCCATATGCAGGAATCTGTTCTATCATTTCCACTAACAGAATATTAATATGGAGCTTCCTAAACATCTCCAAGAACTTCTTGTAGTGTCTATGCTCCTTCTTCAACTTCTGAACATCCTGAAATGGCATGCTTGGCTCTTTTATGCGCTTTTGTGGTTGAACATATGGGCTATTTGGGGTCTCCTCCCCTAAGCTTGCTTCACTATCACCCTCTGCGCTTAAGGACTGCTTCTTTGCCATATTCTTAAGGATCTCCCAACACCTTGTATCAGTGTTGTTAAGAAAAAAATCCTGACCCTGCTGAATCCAAATTGCTTCTGTCATGCTCATTAAGCGCGAAGCAGAAAATCTTCACCTATTTTCCTTGTCTAACCCATGATGAGGGCATCTTCTCAGCATTATCTGGAATCTTTTCCAGGTCTCCGAATAAGTTTCCCCTGCATTTTGAGTGAAGTTGTGGATTTTCCTGATTAGATCATTGGTCTTCTCAGGTGGAAAGAAACGCTCAAAGAAGACCTCGATCATCTGGTCCCACGTCTCAACGATCTCATCATCAAGATTATGAAACCACTCCCTTGCATTTCCTACAAGAGACCTAGGGAATAGTTTCAAATACAGTGCCTCCTGTGGAAAACGATCGATCTTGATCATATCACAATTTTCCACGAAAGTGCTTATGTGGGCCACTGGATCTTCGTTCTTTAGTCCATGGAATGCTTGGGATTTGACTAGATTTATTAGTACCAGATCAATTTTATAAGTCGGGATGTTGATTGCCTGCCTCTTGATCGGCCCTTTTGATGCAGACGAAGAAGACACCTTGATTTTCTCCCATATCATCTTTTCTTCAGCCATCTCTTCTTGTTCAGTATCGAAATTTACTCTCTCAGGTTGATTCTGAATGTTATGCCCCTCGTCGTCTGATCCCAAAGATGGGACCTCTGGTAATGACTGCGCGTAGTCTGTGCTATGCGTGCTCACCATGCACTGGTACCTACAAAATGATATATTTTGTTAAGTACAGTGCTAGACGAATATAAATTTCTGAAAATTAGACAATCAATTGCAAGAATTAAAAATGTAGTTAAAAGAAAAAGGTAGCCTAGAGTGGTCGCTTATAGCACTCGTAGTGCCAACAATTGCCGTCTCCCCGGCAACGGCGCCAAAAACTTGACACGAATTTAACGTGCGTAGAACGCAAGTGCACGCGTCAGAGTAATATAGGCCTTTGTGAGGCCCGAGTCGAACTCAGGGAAACGTAATTATGGGTAGAATACTACTAACTACTTGCAATCAGCTAGACCAATTAAATTGATTTGAGAGTTGATTGAAAAAGAAAAGAAAAATGAAAGAAAACAGAGCAATCGATTAAATATTTGGTTTAATCAATTCAAATGGGAATCTTTAGGATTACAGTTTCACCACAGGTTCTCATTGTATTAATTTCTACATAGTTAACCTAATCCATCTCTCATTCTGGGTAGTGCCCTGTATTCAGAATTGCTCACTTTTGTGATACAATTCACTACCTAAATCTAGGTCAGTTCCATGGTAGTAGTAACCTATACCCTAAACTAGGTGCATGAGGACCATACTCTGGGTTCCCACCATTAATCGTACATCGCCTTGTTCAAAGGATTTATTAGTTAATGTGAATTTTATCTCTTTTCAACCATTAATTCTTCTTTCAAAGTAATTAAAGGCATTAGATTATCATTAGGGTGATCAATCATAATGATATAATTGAGAAAATGAAATCATACCACGGATTTAAGAGACAAATTATGAAATACTATGGTAAAAATGTCATACAACCATCACTCGGGCTACTCCCGATCCTAAAGACAAAGGGGATTAGCCCCGCATGTTCATCTCAATGAAAGACATGATGAGAGAAAGGGAAAACATGGAGAAAACGTGAATGAAAGTGATGTAAACCCCCAAACGGAGGAGATCCAGGCATTCCTTGACGTAGAATGTGCGATCTACAGCCTTTCGGCGGTGGAAAACGTCCTCTGCGGCTCTCAGAATGATCGGGGCATGATTCTGGGCTCCGTTCTTCTCTCCTCCTCTCCTTGAGACTTGTGCAATGACTAATGACGTGATCCCTTGCTTAGGGCCTCCGTAATTATGTATATGCACTACTTTAGATTGCCAAAAGATTACCACCGTCCGATTAGAATCGATCTGAAACAAAACCTGATCTGACGGCGTCGATACCATCGACGTGGGTCGATGGTATCGACCCGTCAGAATATCGACAAGTCTTCTTTTTCTGACATTTCGCCTGATGCAAACTCAATACCATCGACTTTAGTGTCGATGGTATTGACACCTTTAGGCGTCACTTTTATCATCAATCCGACGCTGAGGCTGGGAAACGTCGATAGTATCGACCAGTTGATTGCTGGCTCGTTGTAGGTATCTCGCTACCATCGACTTTGGTGTCGATGGTACCGACACATCTTGGTTCCTTGCGGCTGTCTCCCTGTGACCAAGTCGATACTATCGACATCTGTCGATGGTATCGATAGCTGCATATATTCATTTTTCTTGAAATTTCAAGATAAATCCGAATCAGTCTTGCTAAAACACATCAATATGATCATTTATAACCGAAAAGATGAAATACAGTAGATTTGATGCAAAAAGAGATTATAGACTAAAGCGAGTGAATCATGCAATATTAACCACAAATGTGACTAATAAACACATAAAATGCATGTAAAACCAGTCTATAAAAGTGACTCAAAATCCTCGCATCAATAAGGCTAAGCATATAGGTGATGATATAAACCTTGGATGCAAGGATGTTTTGTGACCTTTGTTTTATCCTATCCTAGGAAAGTACCCTACATGTAGGAGTGAGCACCAACTTGTGCTTAGGTTTGAGGTAACATTAAGAGGTTACTTATAAGAGCTTGATGAGCTAAGCGTAAGAGCACGTAGTATGAGCATGAATCTATAGACCCATGTGTGACCATCTCTAAGGGGCATGAGGATATGTTGCTATGGAGGTAACCTGTAGTATGAGGCCAGACCGAGATAGGTAGGTCGCCATGTTTCCCATGCAGGAGTGAAAGGTTAACCATGAGTGCCCATAGAGAGGATGGAGATTTGGGTGAGGATTCAAACATGAGATGTGCTTGAGTATCAACAAAGGAATCACGAGCTACAATAGAATCCTAATTTTATACTAAGGTCAAGTAGGGATAAGATCGACAGGAGTAGGAGTTGTCTATTCCCTGAATGCACAAGACCATAGGGTTGGGAGGTAACAACTACCTTTGCTCGAGGCCCATGGGTTAGGAGGTTGGCCACCTTCATGAGTTCATGGGGCCTAAGGGGTAAATGTGAGAGGCATCCCTGGATGCATGAGGATAAGATCACCCCAAAAGTACCGACACCTTAGAGACCTTGAGGGAATGACTAAGGATTGTACATAAGAGTGATGTTAAGACCCAAAGGTGACGGGAGAATCCTTTCCATGGAGGTAAACATAGATGCGAGATATTCATGATTTGGAGTCATGAGAATTATGTTTCAACTTAGACTGGAAAGTGTGATGGTGATGTGTGATGCACCATCTCTACTCTTGAAACAAGATGAACTCTATATTTGGACTATAGCCAAATGCTTATTTCATCTGGTTATGGGTGTGATAGACATGACAACACGCATGCCATACTAAGTATAATAATGATATGAGAGGTTAATACTTGAGTTGAAATCTTTATATGGTAATGGAGGATTTAAGGAAGTACCACACCCTTTAGATAATAAATTGGATAGGTGATTTGAATGCATAAGGAGAACAAAGGTAATATGAGGACATACCTATCTAGAATAGTTTGGAAATCTATAATTTACAAATTCAGGTTTGATAACAAAGAGGATGGATGCAAGAGCTGGAAGTTTGCCTAACTCAGACAGACCTAAAGCCGAGGCAAGGATGATGAGTGGAGTATGTGAAGGTTTATGCTTTCACCATCACCTAGCATATAAGGAAGCTAATATGGTAACAAGATGTTCTCAGCTAGAAACAGTTCAAGTGTACAGTGGTCTTGTCTAGCCAATGGAGAGAGATGAAAGAGGTTGCTAGGTGAACCCTACGATCGTTAGAAAATGAGACCTGTATGGCTAACATCCAGATACAACCAGACCCGTTGGTCAAGTTGGTGGTTGCTCAGTTAGCTAGCCCAGATCTTGATAAGATAAAAGGATTGCTATAAGAATCTCAGATACAACTCTCAGGAAAAGAAGGTGGTGAAACCCACTACTAGAGTGTTTTAGGGTTTCGGAGGATTCACCCTTGAGAAATCATGTCATGTAAGAGGCTCATGATTTTAAGTACACCATACACCTTGGTATTACCAATATGGTTGAGGTTTGCAGTGATACCTTGAAGGCCTGGGATGAAGAAGGATATAGAGTTGCATGTGGCCAGTTTCCATACATGATAGAGGGTGAAGGATGAACACCGATAACCTAGTGGATTGCTACAGATAATGAGGAGTCCCAAGGGGAAAGGGACCAGATCACCATGGATATTGTGGTGGGTCTCTCATGGACCAAGAGAGGTCATGATGCTATATGGGTTACGGTAGGTTTCCCTACTAAGTTGACATAATCCTTTTCCTAAGAGAGAGCACTACGAGTGTGATAGATTTGGTTGAACCTTATACATATGAGAGAGGGATAGTTCAACTGCACAGTGATCTGAGTTCAATATCTTGAGCATGACCTCAAGTTCACTTCCATATTGTGGAATTAGGTACAAGAAGAACTTGATGCTAGGTTGAAGTTTAGTACAACATATCACCCCTGACTGATGGACAATCAAGACAATATGATCCAGACTTTAGAGGGTCTGATGAGAGCATGTGTGCTCATTCAAGGTGATACATGGGAGAAGTTCCTGCCACTAATAGAGTTTTCTTATTATGATAGACACCATAGCCAGTATCAGGATGCAAGAACTCTATAAGGGAGGCCGTGCCGATCACCGCTTCACTAGGATGTTGTCGGTGAGAGGACCTTGTGAAGGTCAGAGAAACCACAATGTATGTAGATGAAGTCACTATGATCAGGAAATGACTGAGAAAGCCCAGGATCGACAGGAGTCGTGTGCTGATGCGAAGCAGACTGACTTGCAATTCACTGTGGGTGAGCATGCATTTTGAAAACCCAATCCTCTGATCTATATCTAAGAAAGCTGATTCACCAATACATGGGTCCATTTGAGATGGATTGGTGGAGCTGCTTATGTTTAGCCTTACCCCTCAGGATAATATGATGTATAATGTGTTCTAATTGTCCGATCAAAATCCCTATGTGATGTACCCAAACCAACTACTGAGCAATGAACTCATTGAGCTTCAAGGGAGGCTGACATACCCTAAGTCACCTATGAGGATTCTAGATACCAAGGTGAAAGAGCTCAGATGTAAGGATATAGAGACGGTAAAGGTTCTTTGGAAGCACCATGGAGAGGATGAAGCCACATGGGAGCCAATGATGGACATGTAAAGTCTTATCCATATTATTTGTATGTTTGGTGGAATTTTGAGGGCAAAATTCCTATAAGAGGGGAAGGATGTTACAACCCCAATTTTTGGGCTTGAATGGTTTGAGATGCAATTTCTCCAATAAATGTATGCTTATGGAAATTGTATGATTTATGTGTATTGAATGGGTTTCCTTTGTAATATTTCCTTTGTGCATGTGATTTCATGGATCATAATATGTTAATGAGTCCTATATGATTAAACGAAAAAGAAGAAATTAAATAATGCATTATTAAGAAGGAAATTTGAGTTAATGATGAAAATATATGAAATATGTGGAAAGATGTATGATTGATCATCTTGGATGAGATTTCGAGCCCACATGGTTTCTAATGGTAAAAAGGAATCCAAATAAAGGAAAATAAAAGAATAGGAGAGAGAAAATATGCATAAAATATGCCTTAATAAGTGATAACTTTCTTATGATGAAAAGTTTCTCATACTTTTGAATTTGAGTCCCAAACTTGGCACATAGGTAGTTTAAGTCATTATGGACTTTATTATAAAATTTGGGATCAAACAGATAAGTGGTTTAGGAGATATGATTTTTACAAGATTTCCTAAAGTGAGAAGGATATCTTTTTGATGTCACAATTTTCCAATTTAATCGGGATTATTTGTTCTTGGTGCATGGAATGATAGCCTTTGGATCCTTGATCCAATGGTGGCTGCATCTCAGTTAGTAACGGGAAAGAAGAACAATTCTTGGAGCTTTCCCAATCAATTTTCTCATACAAACAACATGCGAATCAAGAAGTTGTTCCATTGGGATCAGGAAATGAAACACACCTTCTGATCCCTTTCTTCTATTGGTTGTGTGTGTATCTGGGACTTTCCCCAAATCCTTCTTGGAGAGGAACTCCATTGGAACC